>JACXGJ010001035.1:0-23441 GCA_016801105.1 Esox niger | reverse complement strand
TAGACCAAATAGTTATTATTCATACTGGTTTCATTTTGATTGTGTGTGCGTGTGTGCGTGTGCGCATGCACGTGTGCCTGTGTGCGCGCGTGCGTAAGAGAGAACATTGCTGTTTTTTTCTGGTAGTTATATTTCTTATTCCTCATCCATTAGAGACATCTTTTCAGAGGATCCAGCTTTTTCTTCCGCCGTGTGCCTGTGACAGCAATGACGTTGACTGAGGAGTAATGGCATCAACCACCATATATCTGTTCTCCCTCCTTATCTGTACACTAAGAGAGACCGACAACACACCTTAAATCCCTTGGAGCATACTGCAGGAGCAGCAAAATATTAGAGGGCAAGGTGATATACCAAACTTTACTCCTCTGAATCAAATCAAAATTGTCTAAAAAATAATGTAGCCACTTGTAAGAGATCAGAAAAGTGAAAAAAAAAACTTAAGCCCCCTATACATGATCAGCACCAAGAACGCTTTGTTCTGGCTGTCACATTAATTTGCTGTGTGGAAAGCTTTAAACCCAAACTTTCGACAGCGCTATCCTAGGCACAGGTCAACCATCTGCAGCACTCGAAGAGCTCTTTTACGCAGCATTCAAAGGTCAAGTATTAGAATATGCCATCACTGATCTCTTGACATGCACCCAGTTGCATTTCTGGTTGATTTTGTTGTTGTTGTCATGATGCCCCAGCTCTCATACAAAGTTCAACTTACCTAACTCATTTTGATGACAAATCAAAAGTGTCTTATGGATCTAAATTTGCCTTTCCCTACAGACTCTTGTTCTCCAACGAGTGATCTTGGAATAGGCTAGGGCTTTCTTCTGTTTTAAGCTGACATAAAAGTAACAACTAGCTAGCAAGTTATCTATAGCGCTATAACTAGGTACACTGCTATAGAAGGCTGATTGGGTCTTTGCGTGTCAATGTACACGTTAAATAACGCTATTTAAAATTTTGAAATGGAACTATCCTGAAAACAATAACCAGCAACTGCAATCACCTATGATTTTCATGTAACTATATTTACTTGTTCTATTGAAATATTTGGACATGAAAAAAACTTTGATAAAGAACCACACTAAGCCTGATAACCTTGTTGACCCAGCAAAAGCTAACTAACATTGGTGACAATGGTTTGTATTCAAATGCTGATTGGTCAATAAGCTTATTTGATGTGTCAAATAGTGCAATTTTACTTGGTTCTACATTGACAAACAAAGACACATCCTGTTCCATAAGCTACAAACTGTCAGTGACGTACTACATGCTGACGCCAGGAGGCGACCTACCTAGCAGGTCAAGGCTCTGATCATGTATAGGGACCATGAGGGAGCAAATGAAAATCCTGTCCAAATGATTTCCTCCCGTCACTGTCATATAAAAAAGTAATTTAATTGATCACCAATACTTTTTCAATTTGAGCTATACCACACTGTCAACATTCTTTTGACTGTTTTGTAATAAATCAATCTGAAGAATGGAAGAACATCAGGAAGTTATCTATATATATGATCACATGGGTGGAACATCTTATTTGTTTTGGTTCTGTTGGAACAAATGGGTTCCTAATTATTGTAGGAAGAGTACAAAAACCAGACCTTCTCCTCTGACCTCTTTCATTTTGCCCACAGAACGGCTGCTCACTGGATGTTTATTGTACTGTTTTCTGTAACCTTTAGACACTGTGGTGTTTGAAAAGACCAGAAGGGTTGGAATCACCACAACTGGCACCAACAGTCATACTAAAGTAACTCAGATTCCCCATTCTAATGTTAAATTGAAAAGATAAGCTTATTGACCATGTCCGCAGGCTTTATATATTGAGGTGCAGCCACATTGATTTTCTGTTTGGCTATTTGCATTAACAAGAATGTATAACTAAGTGGCTAGCTAGTGTAATCTTACTATCCCGGCCCAAACTTTTTTATTTTATTTACTGATTCATTTCGTATTTCTTCATTTTTATATACTTTAAGTCCCATGTAGACTTTGGAATTTGGAAAGATAATTGTTAAGTTAATCTGTGAAATAAATGCCAAATTCGCAATATCAATAGCAAGATAATTGTAGCATTAAAAGTGCTTTTTTGACTGTTGCCAGAAGTTCTTGATACAGAAATTTAACTATTCAGAAGCATAATTTGGCCATAATAGAGGGCTCCAGCTTGTAGTCCTAACCCCCAATTATTTAGTTTTTGTACTTTTGTTTAATTCTGGAAAATGTAATACATACATTTATAGGGTTTTGGCTAATGCACCAGTCGTGTGTAGCTCTGAGGTTAACACTGGTTAAGGACTTATGTTTTGTTTTATGAGGTAATTTTAATATCGCTGACATTTTATGAATCGTGAACACTTGATATGCAAGAAAAACAAAATGTCAGTTGCTAATGAGTCGCTAACCTTCAGTTTTATCTTACCAGCTTGAACGAATATGCAGGGATATATAGTTTTTTTTTCATATACAGTATACTTCTCCCCTTCAAATGTTGTGATGGCCTTGATTAATGGCTACAAGGACTCAACCACTGTGCCTCTCAGGAGCCACGCAGGATGTGTCGTTTTGCTTCAGGCAGCAACCGTACCTCTACTGAAAAGGTGCTTTTTATCCGTTCCAAAAGTAGTTCTAGATTTAAGACTACATGAGGTTTTGGGTCATGTCTTTTATCTAGACATTGCGAATAGCAACACAAGTGGTTATTTTACAGTGAAGCGCACAATATTTCAAATATAGGTTTTGAAAGGACCAAAGATTTTGGTCTGCTTTGTGTTTCTATTTTTGTCATGGAATAAGTATTGTGAAATTTGTATTGTCACAACCAAAAAAGAAAGTGACAAGTAATTCTACAACCCCTTTGCACAGTCATCATATTTTGCACATTTTCCAAATAAATGTTTCTTGATTCTTTTATGTTAACACCCCAGAGTTATTTGGTGGAAGCACTATTGGCAAGCGTTACAAATGTTTTAAATATGATTGTACTAACTTTGCATCTGATTTATTGATATTTTTTTTGGCAAAATAGTTTTTCCTCAGTAAATATATTTGGCATTCATTAATAAAGCTATATTTCAGTTGTCTCAGATCTTTTGAGAGACATTCTTAGAGTGAACCAAATAGGAAAATCCACCAATGCTTTCAAAAGCCATTCTTGCGTGTCTTTGGCAATACATGTCTTTATAATTGTTCAGCTTAAAAATTACAACACCAAATTCAGTTAGATTTTTAGAAGGAATGGGTATGTTTTACTTGGACATTTTATCTGGAAACTGACTTTCTTTATATTTATTTTGTTCCTAAAAATCTACCTAGTACTTAAAACACACTGGAAAGCCATTCTGTTTATGCTTGGTTTAAGTATTTATTTACAATACATTAGCTACTGCAATATGGCTTCAATATCAGTGGCCTTTTTTATCAAAATGTACTAACTTTATAAAGAATCAATATACAGTTTCCTTTAAAAGTTGTGCTAAGTGAGTAGAAAGAATAGCTGTAATTGCTGCCAAAATGTTATTACCAATTTTTATCTCTGGTCTGTGAGGACATGCAATCAACATAACTTTGTGTTACTGTTAACATTCTATTGAAATTTAATTAACATTGAAATTTAGATATTGATTATTCCTCTTTTAGACATCATGTTATTACGGCAAAAGAAAGCACATGTCTAAACTGCACGGAGTGGGTAGAATTTCATTTTCCACTGTAAATGAATGCTAGTGATGTGTCCCTGAGTCTTTTCCCAACATTTGTTGTATGAGTTCCTTTTGTCTATAGTTGAACATTCCAGTTAACCAGACAATTGTCATTTGACCACTTGTAGTGCGTATACTGTATATGTAAGTATTTACCTTACTTGTTGGTTGAAATATTCTGTGTTTTCCCTTGCATCTAATGTTCAGTGTTGGTCCTGACTAGTGTTGGTCCTGACAAAATGGTCCTGACTAGTTTTTTGCCAAGGGGGGGCGCATATTATTTGTCTTAAGCATTTGAACAGTTTTTGCATCTTTCTATCTTGTAATGAAGCAATAAGGCCAAGGACGCAGTTCTTTTTCATGAATAGTCTTGTCTGTGGTTAATGTATTCATGATACAGCACTGCTGTAGTGCCTTATTGCGCTTATAAAATGTGACCAACATGTTGAACTGTATATATTTATAAAGTTGTGGCGTTTTAAATATTTCACAAGAAGATATAGTACAAACAAAAACCTGATTGTTTGTTCATTATTAAATGTTGCCACAGACGAGTCCCAGTCGTTCATACATGCATTAACAATGTTAATAGTTCTGTACCCAAAAAAAGAAATGTAGCGGAACTGCGCAGAGGAATGATAATAAATCATAAACCGCCTTACCCCCCCACCCACTCTGAATACTCCTACATATAGGCTGTTATTGGTACATGACTGTATTTCACATTTTTGAGGTAGAAGTATCCTGTTTTTGTGTTAACCCAAATATACAGTCTGCTCACGTTGTCATCCTTGGTAAAGATGAGCAAAGGGATAATTCTGAAGTCATGAGTAGAAAACGGCTTTGTGTCATAGTGCTGGAAGAAAGGACTTTTGTCTGACAGTGTACTTTGATGGATATTCAAATATACTTTGTCACAATGAGGACATATTTTACAAAATGTTTCATTTAAACAAGACATTGTCATGACAACATAGAGATGGATTAATGTTTCAGGCAAATATGTGCCTACTATACTGGCTGATATGATGATCTGGAGGGCAACTTTTAAAAGGACTGCAAAATGTGTGTCCTCTCACAGTTCTACTGACCTGAATAAATAGCTATGAAGCCTTACTACATGGTTTCCTGATTTCACAGACAGACCACTCAAAGTTTAATAATAGTACAAAGTTATTGTACCTAGTGAGGGAACGAATACTTTCACCAAATAAATGGATGTTTCATGATATTTGAGTGAATAACCAATTTAATTGATAAGAATTTTTGCAGAATGTTGGCCCAGTTGCATCTTGCCAGAGAGTGGATATTTAAGAGCCAATGCTTGCTTAAACGGTTTTGTACATTCTGTGGGCTAATGATCTATGTTTTCTGACAATGTTATGCTAGCTCAAAAACTTGAAGAATGTGTAATTTGATAGAATATTTTTTTTATATAAAAACATTTTATGTATGGGATTATAACCATCTTATTTATAAAGAAAAGCTGTTTACTGATTATCACTTTTATGGGGAAAAGGGTAGAGTAAAACAGCTTTACAGCCTATGGGGAATACACCATATCATGAAATACAATAATGCAACCAGAAAAAGCAAATTTTAGAGTTTGAAATAGTGGTGTCAGTGCTAGTCAGAGACTGAGTGCATGTAATATGTTGTCTTGTGCAATTGTGATTCCCTAGATCACTAAAAATAAAAATATTGCTACAAAAAATTACCATTTGGAGAACTCAAGTTTCTTTAGCAATGGCAAATGCATCCATTTGGTCAACAATCACCAATAAGCCGTCCATCGTCAACATCTCCCTCATTTAACCCATGTAGAGGCAATCATTGTTGATATGGAAAATAAGAGTTGTGGTTTGCACCTGGACACCTTGCACCTCATTCAGCAGCATTTTTACACATTAGATACATTTTGTGGTAGGCTGTTCAGGTCAGTTTGTTGTACTTTTATGGTAATCTGGGTGGCAATTATTCAATTTTTTTTAAACCCATTGATGGTAAATAAATACTTCTTGAGAACATGTAGATAGCTCCTTGCTACCAGTGAAATGCAGAAATTCTTTTATTCGTAAGGAAATAGTGATTTTTGATGTCACATACAATAGTACAACCCTTTTTCAAAAAAGTTGGGACATTGCGTAAAATACGAATAAAAAAAGAACGCAATGATGTGCAAAAAATGTAATCTCTATATGTATTTGAAAATAGTACAAAAATAAAATATGATGTTGAAAATGACCAAACATTTATTTGGGAGAAAAATACATGCCCATTTAGAAGTTGATGCCTGCAACAGATTTCATAAAAAGTTGGGACAGGGGCATGTTTACCAGTGTTGCATCACCTCTTAACAAACTTTGTAAGTGTTGCGAACTGAAAAGAACAATTGCTGTTGTTTTGAAAGTGAAATGTTTGCCCATTCTTGCTTGGTATAGAATTTCAACTGCTCAACAGTTCAGGGTCTCCTTTTCGTATTTTCCGTTTCATAATGCGCCAAATGTTTTCAATGGGTGACAGCTCTGGATTGCAGGTAGGCCAGTCCAGTACCAGGACTCTTACTAGAGCCATGCTGTTGTAGTATTTGCAGAATGTGGTTTGGTATGGTCTTGTTGAAATAAGCAAGGCCTTCCCTGAAAAAGACTGTTTGGATGGCAGTGTATATTGCTCCAAAACCTGTATATTGTTCAGCATTAATGGTGCCTTCACAGATGTGCAAATCACCCATACCACCATGGACGCTGGCTTTTGAATTGTGCACTGATAACAAGCCATATGGTCTCTCCTCTTTAGCTCAGAGGATGCGGCATCCACAATCCCAAAAATATTTTTACATTTTGATTTGTCACACCACAGGCCAGTTTTGCATTTCACCTCAGTCCATTTTAAATGAGCTCAAGCCCAGAGAAAGCTGCAGTGATTCTGAATCTTTTTTATGTATGGTTTCTTCGCATGGTAAGGATTTTAACTAGCCTTTGTGGATGCAGCAACAAAGTGTGTTCACAGACAATGGTTTTCAGAATCTTTCGTGAGCCATTGTAGTGATTTCCACTACAGAATCGTGTCTAATGCAGATCTTCACCTAAGACCCAAAGATCTTAGGCGGCACTGCATTCGTCCAGTATTGGTTTTCGGCCTTGTCCCTTGCATACAGAGATTTCTCTGGATTCTCTGGATCTTTTAATGATATAATGTACCGTAGATAATGATAGAGACATTTTGCAATTTGACATAGCATCCCACATTTTTGGCAACGGGGTTGTATATTAACTATCATATACAGTTAAATTGAGCAGCAGTGAAAGTTCCATTAATAGCTCATGCATTTTTTTATAAAAGTTAGGTGAACAACTTAGGTGAACAGTGACAATGAAAGGACAGGAAATGTTGGTTGTACACTTGACAATTGCCATTTCAAAATGGGAAATTAATCGATTAAAAGGAACAAGAACGAACTTGCAATACAACAATTCAACCACCAGTGGGTCAAAAATGGGTGTCAAGTCAGCTACTGGTGCACACACACAAAACACATTTGAAAGCCAACTTTAGTGTTTTCTCATTAGCCATCGTAAACGGTTATACATTTTTTTTAATCACATTTGATAACTGCAAATAATTTCCTCAAAACTGGTCGAAAAATATTTTCAGTACGTCATTTGAATTATTTGTTTGTAATATTTGGCTACAAATTAAGAGGCAAGCACCTGCTAGAAACGCAATTAAAGGCCCAGATGTGCTATTAATGGGGACTTCTTCCAGATCCAAACCATGAAAAAGAAAACTAAGAAAATAATTTAGGAAAATACATATACGTAAGAAGATCATAACTTCAGTGCCCCCTATGGTTTATTAAGTCTTATTTTTCTTGGTATATTGACAAATTATTAGTGCAATACTTTCATTTGTGCACTAAAGGACCTAGGGAGATTATGCAGTGTAGAGGTCTAATTGAAAGAAACAAAAATGAGATTGAAGACATTTTAATTTAATAACTCATGTTATACCAGAAAAAAATTGTGGAGTCCATTCACATGAAAACTGCAGTTTGTTGTATATTGTTTGTGTTGTACACACTGCTTAGGAGGACCCTGTTGGTTTTTATATATATTCTTGAAAAACTTTGCTTGTGAATACTACCATCATTGACTAGACTCACTAGATGCCACTGAAATGATGAATAAGTGTGTTCTGTGAAAGAACTAGAACTGACACACACACACGACAGTTTTTAGGTGTGGTGTGTGTCCATTTTTTAAGCATACACGGTGCTTAAATGAAAAGTGAACTCACTGCACATCTTGGCCTGTCAGTACCTCAGCCTCTATGGTTCAAGTAAACTACACTAGCTTGCAATTTCCACAAGTGGAATGTGCTTGCTTTGAAATGATTAGTAGTTTCTTCTGTTTAAAATGGGGCAAGCATGGGAACCCAGACCTACAATAAATAATTAGCAGTATTAAGATGATAGAGCAGTGAGTGGGTGACTATACATAAACAGCCCATAGAATCTGGTTGGGCCTTGCTAACTTTTTTCCTAATCTAGGATGTTGTGTAGGGTGTAGATGCAAACAGTCTCACCCTTCTGTTTGGATAATTTTTTTTATTGACTGAACGAATATGAGTAGTAAGTGAAGATTTAATAATCATTATGCATGAATAATTAAGCCCTTTAGCTCCAGCTGATCCTACTTCTAGTTCTTGGTTCGCTTCCCTCCAGATTGCTCAATCTCACTAAAATAAAAACTAAAATGCCTTGCCCTTTGTAGGAATGGGGTTGTTAGTGCATAGTCAAAGCCATATCCAAAGGTAAATGTACAGCTCATGCAGTTGTCCATTCAACTAGTAAAATTTCAACATTCTTTCAACTGTCAAAAAAAAAAAAAAGACTCACTACAAAATCCTAAATTGTCAAAGACATTTCAGATGTGCTCATGCATTTGCTGTACAATTGGACAACATGTTCAGGGGAAGAATTATTCATTTTAAAATGGCTGTGGTTTAAATATACTCACGCATTATGACTCAATTTTTGATAAAATTGTGGTAATTACAAAACAAAAGACATATCCATAACAAAGTTAAGATTTAAAACAAAAAAGCATACATCCATCAAACAATATTGAACACAATGTGATCCAATATCTTTACTGAGCATATCAGAATCCTCTAAAGACATGCTAATCTCACCACGCACGCACGCACGCACGCACGCACGCACGCACGCACGCACGCACGCACGCACGCACGCACGCACGCACGCACGCACGCACAGCAATATAAATTAAAAATAAAATTATTCCAAGTCATCATTCACACTAAGTCACTTCATCCACCTTTTTAAACATGATAGCAGGGCATCAAGCATCAGTAAAAGGTGAAAGACCAGTCTCAATGAGCCTGGTCCCTGTCAATAACAAATGTAAAGCCTTGATATTCAGGGTCAGCAAGTAATTTGAATACTACAGGTATTGATAAAAGCCAGTCATATTCCCCATGTGATAGATACCTACCACTCCTGCAGCCTGGGCTACATTCCATTCAAATGACAGCATTTTGAAAGAAACACGCCATGAAATTAATCATCTAGTCCACTTGGAGATTACATTCAATTCACATGACAGCATTTGATTGAGTTTTAAAGGACAGTCACAGATTGCCAAGATAAGTAACAGAATTAAGAGTAGCTTCCCACTTACACCTACAAACATTCCAGATGACACATCCTTAATACAAAATAAACAAAATCTATTTTTAAACGTTACTCTGAAAGCACAGTTGCTAAGAAAGAGCTAAGCAGTAGTAAGAAGGAATGACAGACAAGAATGGAACTAAAAGGTGAGGTGAATAATCCCCACTCTTGGTCACCCAGCAAAGACCCTGAGCAAGGCAGTGAACCAACATGGGCTGACCTCACCTACTGTACTAATATGAACAGCAATATAAAGAAAAGCCAGGATTCAATAAATTGAAGACTAGTGAGATCTTGGCTTTACAACTAGCTCCGTCGACAAACAGGATGGTACAAATATTTGTTTCCTCTCTAGCTAAGGACATATATCAAACCCTAAGTCCAGCAGAGTATTATCAGAGAAATAGAAAACTCAGGCCAGCATGACAGTGCTACTAATAACAGAGGCTGACTGTCAAATTAAGAAAAAAAATCTACAACATGGGCTTCTGGCAAAGGTTTTTCCCATTTCCAAATGGAAACCTTTCAGAGGCGTTTTTATTTCTAAACAAACTTGCATAGATCAATGTATGAAACAGCTCTATCACTGATGGTAGTGAAGAACCGACAATCGCAAGGAAACAAAGCAATTACCATACAATGATAGCCGAGACAATAAGACAATTGTTTTTAAAAAGAGGCTACACTCAGCTCACAATGTCTTTGGTTTACAATTGCCTTGTTGTAACAAGCAGCCTGTTGGAAGCACTATCATTCAAGGTGCTTCAGTAGACAGCTCTTTAAAAACATTAAAATATTCACATAATCCCTGATAATTAGTTCACATCCAAGAACTCAATTTCAAAAGTTTTTAAATGGTCGAACTCAAAAATAAAGATATCTGCTGTGTATGCTGAGCCACTCCCTCTTTCATAAAAAAAATTAAAAAAGCTAGCCCTTTACAGAAAAATTAGGCATATTGGATTGCAGTCCCTTACTGGTCACCCAGGTAAGACTTTGGAGCTTGTTTATAGAGGAAGTGAAGGATGCTGGTTTAGTATGGTCTGCAGGTGAGAATGGCCTCTAGGGTAATAGGTGCTGGTGACAGTTCAGTACTGTGGAAAAGTGAAACAGAAGTCTTGTTCAAGTTGGACTGACGCTTGTGGAGATCCACGAGAGGTGGTCCCCAAACCAAAGCGATATCAACACCGCCAATATTTTTCTTTGGTGGATCCCACATTTATGTTATGGGGTAGATTAAATCCTTGGGTGGATTATCACACGATTTCATACAGAAAACAATTATTCCATTAAGAATTGAGCTTGCAAAATGTGTAATGCAGACAAATGTCATATCTTCCAGCAATACACTGGATTTTTTTCAACTGACAAAGAGACGTAAGTTAGAGTAGGCCACAGTGCACAGCCCTTCAACACATCTCCTGCAAAGGAAGACAGCCAGTTGCCTCAGCAGAATAAGAAACACGGGATAGTCCCCATCTCCAAAGCCCAAATGCTAATTTTGTTTATAACTAAAATGTCCATCCTGCAGCTAGAGCACTGGTCTTAGGGTTTATGGTGTATTCCTTTTGAACGCCAGTAGCATGAGTGAATAGGAAGGAAGAAAATGCATCATCTCTTTCCAGTCTTCATGTAGGATGGGATGGCCCCTCGGGCTGTGAGGCCCTCGAAGCGCTTGTAGGTGTAGTTGATGAAAACCCAGTCCTTGTTCTTCAAGTCTGCCTCAGAATGGTTAGAAACAACAGGGGTAGCTATGGAGAAAGATTCAGACGATTATTTCACAATGAAATGGGAGGAAACCTTGCAATGATATCCTTGTTGCAAAGTAGCATTAGTTGAATATATTAATAGGGCTTATGGCTACACAATTTGGATATTGAATTGTAATCTCTTTGACAAGTATTGCAATTACGGTTCTGATTTGCATGGGTGCAAACAGCATAGATAATCTCACTTAGAGAAAAAAAGTGTTTTCTATTTTAAACGTATTCCAAATTTGAAGGTTGCAGCCCGTGTCGAACTATTAGTTTAACTGCTCATTTAATGGAATGGCGATTGCTATGTTTGTGCTGTTGCCAATGCTGGTTAGGCAAACTTTCCCAACACTTGAGGTATATTTTCAGGTATCAACATTGAAACCAGCATTTTTAATAACCCTGCTGTTGTGTATGTGGGACAATACATTGGTGCCAATTGTTAGCTTTAAGTGGAGGTCTTCATATGATTGAAAAAACATTGAAAAAACGATTATTCTACAAAAATATCTACAGCACTTGCAAGAAAAACTATTATCAACGTACATTTTTTAGATATTGCATATTGCAATTTTGATTATCATTCAATTCATCATGCAGCCTTAATTGGGTTCTATTAATAAAGGTACCAAATGAAAGTAAAAGGATCATGCCTGGGAAAGACTAAATGCATTTGTCACAGACCAAATGTTCTCCAAATAAAAAACTGTTTAGTATAATTTAGGACTACTTTAAAACCCAAAAGAAAAAACAGAAAGTGTAACCAGAGAAATACAACAATTTGTCCAATAGAAACACATTTTCGTAAAAAAAAAACTTTTCAGCAAAGTAAACGGTTTCCATTATACGGAATCAGACAAATGAATACACCCATGGACACCACACATTTCCACAAATACTAAAAAGCACACATTTCCATTTTCCCGCATTTCCTAATGAAAACAACACTGTTCAACTATGAGTACTGACAGGCATTGGACTTGGAGACAAAAAGCAACTTACCCGCGGGCTGGAGGATATCAGAGTCTGGGAAATCATCAAAGTTAGATGTGTCATCAATGCTTTTGATCTCAATTGGAATAGCAGCGGGCCTCCCTCTATTAAAAAACAGCCATGGCATTAGTGTGATTGGAACAATAGTTTGAAATGCAGCACAGCACAGCAACTGCTTTTAACAGTGGGCACCTCCCTGACCAAGGCCCTGCTTGCTCGGTTACTTTGGCCAGATTGCCAGCTCTAGGTGGTTCCAAACTTCATCCATTTCAAACGATGGAGCCCACTGTCTGAGAACTTTCAATGTTGTAGCAAATTATTTTCAGAGCCTTCCTCAGATCTATGCTTTAACACAATTCTCTTTGAGGTATATGTATGGATTGGTGTTTGCTCTGGCATGCATTGTGAAGTATGGGACCTAGACACGTGTCTGCCTTTCCAAAGTCGTTTCCAATTAATTACATTCACAACAGGTGGACTCCAATCAAGTTCTACAGACATCGGGGATGACATAAGTACACAGGATCCATCTGATATCAGTTTGGAGTGTCATGGTCATAGGTCTGAATACATTTTTAATAAAGTGGCACAAATTTCTAAAAAGGTTTCTTTCCCTTTGCAGTTATGGTGTATTGTGTTGATTATTGGCAGAAATATTAATGAAATAAAGTCTACCTAATGTGGTCGTAGTCCACCCCTTCAAAGAAGGCATTGCTCTTGATGCTTTCCACCCCGGTGGCGCCGATCCGGTGCTCCTCTTCACAGCAGAACTTCAGGATGAGGTCCTTTGCTTTCTCCGAGATCGGCACTTCCGGGGGAAAGATCAGTGTTTCCCGCCAGTTCATTACCTTTCTGTAGGTCTCCTGGGGTGTTTCGGAGCAGAACGGGGGATAGCCTGTAATACAATACATTTACAGGATCAACACAACCAAAGCATTGCCAAATGCATAGGACCGCCACAATTCCTTGACTTGCATAGGTTTATATGCCAATTTCCTAACTCAAACAATGCCTTTTCAGAGGCTCCAAGAGGTTGTCAACAATGGGACCTCACCAATCAGCATCTCATACATGATGACTCCAAGACTCCACCAATCACAGAGCTTGTTATATCCGTTCTGCATGAAAACTTCAGGGGCGATGTAGTCAGGTGTGCCCACAGTAGAGAAGGCCTAAAGGTGGGGAACGTCCAAGGTATCTTATTATCCATTGTTAAACTACCCCTGTGAAAGTGTCTTTGTAGAAGATAGGATGCCCTCATCTAGTTTTATTCTCACCAACTGTCTCCGATTCTTCTTCCATGTCTCTGCTTTCCTCTTTGAGTTCATGTTGTTGAATGCTGTAATGAAAAATTAACAGTTCTATAAAATGATGCAACTGACAATCGGTTTATAATGTAGAAACTTTCTTCCAGGTTTAGCTGGTATATTAACCCATGTAGACTTCAAATCTTAGTAACAAAAATCACCAATATCTTGTTTTAATTAAAATTCTAGTAAATTATTTATTTAGGATTTTGAAAAAATAAATCTCAATTAATAAAGGTTTTCAGGTTAATTACATGCAACTTAAAGATGTACACATTGGTAAATGCAATAATAAATGTTTAATACATTTCAATTATTTAACAAATAACAAGATTAGCAGTGAAACGTGTAGCATTGGGGAAGCTACTTTGAAAAGATGTGTTATTTAGCCAATTTCCACTAGAACTGCCAAATGCCTACGGCAATCGGCGATTGAGTTTGTCATTAAAATAAAGCTGCCATTTTTAAAGCTACATTCACTTCCTTAAATGACTTTCCCTAGCCCTATATTACATTGTTCTGTTGTCAGTATTCGAAACTAAGAAATGGAAAACTATACCTTTTTTTACCCCGTTTTCTGACTTAATCCTCCAACAGCCCACATCACTTAGTGTTGGTACCCAAATGGTACCCAGGCGCTAATCACCCCTCATTGAACGCATGATGTCAATGGATGAATATGCCAAACTCCCTGATGAATGATCAAAGCCTTGCTTGAATTAACTTACAAATTAAATACAGGATTTAAGGTCCATTTCCGCTTATGCGAACAGTGTGTCTTTGCAGGTCTCTCCTGGGGGTTCTATTGGGGCTATCAAGTTGATTTCAAGCCAATGCACAGCCGTAGTGGCAAAGAATATCATTGGTATAGGATATTAATCTTAAGTAAAATAAGCATAGAAAATTCTATGACATGATAGGATGTGTGTGTGATTTAGTTTTTCTTTCCTATTATACAAACAGTATAAAGAATATCATTGGAATTTGGTTTCATGAATAATTATTAATACATATGTAGATTTACATTTTAAATTTACATTTGATGAATCAGCCTATAAATCAGCCACAATAAGCTGAGTCTCCTATATCTTTTGTAATATGTTTCAATAATAGTATTGAAACACATTGTTCACCTGTTTTAATTCCATAAAAATGTTCCAGTAGTTAACAACATCCCTACATGGGATAACAGTTATAAACTGCTCAAAACACAACATCAATTTGAATTGAGTTCAAGTTCCACCAAGCTACTGCAAAATGCTATTATATCAACTTAAAGTAGTTCAGTATTCCCCAAAACTGGAAACATTATAGAAACAATCTGGAAAATCTTGTTCTGTGATTTCAAATTCATAGAATGTATAAAAGCATTTTACCCTATTATAACCCAAATATTTCCCCTTCGTTTATGCCTCACGAAAACATGAAGCTCCAAAATGCTTCCAAATATCACAAATACTTTTGTGGCTAGAGGTCTTAAAGGTCTACAGAGATTCCAGATTGTTGCTATAACATCCACACAAGGTGTTAGTATGTAAAGGAAGTTTGATTGGGGATGCCTGACTTTGCTTACTGAAGTCACTGGGGAGACTGTGGTTGAGGTTCTTGTAGAACTCAGTACGATGGGCCCTCTTCAGACCCGTGCATAGACCAAAATCAGACAGCTTAACGTGACCCTGAAACAAGTCAACAAAGACACTTATGGTATTGGTCATATTCAGGTCCGTTGCTAGCAGTCCTGGGCCTCTTAAAGAGATGTCTGGGTACCCTCACTGTGATTCATATCCACCCTTCCCCGCGTATCCAGTTTTATCCCATGTTTGTGTTACTTTGAGTCCATGCTCAACCTCACCCTGGAGTCCAGTAGCAGGTTATCAGGTTTAATGTCTCTATGGATAAAGCCCAGCTGGTGGATCGAGTCGATGGCTAACACAGTCTCAGCAATGTAGAACTGAGTGGCCTCCTCAGTCAGAGTATCCTTCTTCATCAGCAGGGTCATCATGTCACCTGTAGGGGGCAGCAGTTTATTTTAAACACCAGATTGGAACGGGGACTTCAGGCTGAAACAAGAAATGGAAACAGGCTAGCATTCGGCCTCCCTGGATTCGAACCGGGGTCTCCCACATATTAGCCTGTGTATTTATCCACTACACCACTGTGTGTGCACAGCTCTACTTCTGCATCGTTAAACCAATTAGTCGAAACTCCACAGATCTTGAAACATCTAAACCAACAACAGGTTTAACAGGGTCACTACACTTCATTCAACACGTTAAATTTGAAAAAGGTTTCTTGTAGTTGGCCAGCTAATAGCTATGGCTCCAATCACTCCATGGCTGGTTGGTTGCTATAAAAAAATGACAGTTGAACAGTCAACCACTATACTATGTGAACTACGAGGAAATCGAAAGCATCATCTCAATCTCAAATCGCATATTATAAGTACGTACCTCCGGGATGATGGTGAAGTACATATTGTTTTGAATATAGTATGCTAGTATAACAGTATTGGGTCTGATTGGGACATACGACCTTGCATCTCAACATAAGATAATTTTGTCACAGAAACATTTTTGAATTTTTCACTAGATTCCATTAATCATTGTATTAAACTGACTAACGTTTCTTATTAAGTTTACTTAAACCAGAAATAGCCTTTATGAACTGTATGGCTTTTGCTATTGGCAGTTTTAACAGTTTATTAGCCAGTAATAGGCTTACTAGTATCTACTAACTACTTGGAATAGTCATTAGAATTGAACTACTGCTAGTGAGACTGAAGATAAATTTTACACTGCCAAAGCTATTTAATTTCTTGGAACAACAACATTCGTTTTTCTTTACTTTGTGAATGAAATAACTATCAATATAGGTGACGATAACTGACTTTTTCTTCAAGTGAACAGACCTGAGAAGCGTGGAAACCCTTAATCTTTTAGTGTGCAAGGGGTTGTGGTCTATATTACCCCAAAATGCAATCCATCAGAAATAATTGCAATATAACCGTAAACTGTTTTATCTTACTATAACATACCTACTGAAGCTTGTAGCCAGGATGTCTATCCTGAATAAATCCTAATGCATGCTTTTTTTAGTCCATGGCCCACTGGTCACCCACATGGCAGTAGCCATCTCTAACCACTATGCTATTTAACACGGGTCAGTCAGTCACTAAAAGACATCCACTTTTCTTGGCCGGCTCAGTTCACGCAGGTGGAATTACATATTTGTATGGGTTGCATTGTTTATTTTACAACAATGGTATATTTTACTTATTCCATACAAAACATTTATTTCTAAAATATATATTTTATTTTCTTCTACTCCTTACTGAATGGGACAGGGACAGCATTTCAGAAAGTCTCAGATTACAAGTGCTGAGTAGAGTGGATTAGAGAAAAATACAAACGGAATGAATACAGTCCCTTGGTGTCTAAACAGACTTGAAAGACTGGTTAATTTGAGAGCTGCCAACTGGAAATGTTTTACTTTGACCCATTATGCAGAATTCAGGGTTCCAACATATAGGTGTCATACCACCAGGCAGGAACTCCATTATGAGATAGAGGTTCATCTTGTCTTGGAAACTGTAGAACATCTTGACCACCCACAGGCTGTCTGCCTCAACCAAGATGTCTCTCTCTGCACGGATGTGGCCCACCTAAAATACATGCACGCATTTAAATTGGGAAACAGGCTTTGGGTAATGAATGTATTGGAATTGAAAAATGAAACAATATCAGATACAACCACATTATTTCATTTGCCAGACAATATTCCAGGCATCCCCCTCACCAGCCTCATATCTGCATCAATTTCTTCATTTCAGACACATCCTGTTGATTTCAAAGACACTACTATTGATATCTGTGTGAAAACATTAAGGTTTCCTGTTAGCCCACCTCACCTGTTCCTTCTCCAACATGTCTGCCTTGCGAAGGATCTTCATTGCATACACATGACCGGTGTCTTTCTTCTGGACCAGACGCACCTGGAGACAAGGAGAGGTTCAAAATGTGCAGTTACTGAATAACACATTGGAAGTTTGCATGGCTACATCGGTTTGTATAAATGGGTTATTCATACCTCTCCAAAAGCTCCACGACCAATCACCTTGAGGGACTCAAAGTCCTCAAGCCCTAAACGGGTTCTTTTGAGACGCAGGAACTCTGTCTCTTTCCTGGCGTGCTGGGAGCGGCGGATGCGTTTCTTCACAGATCGATGGGCCATTAGGTAGAATGGTTAGAAGGTAGGTAGGTGTGTGTGTGTGTGTGTGTGTGTGTACATATCTGTGTTCAACCTCACCTCTTCATCGGCCAAGCCCTCTTGGTCCATCACCTTCTCCAACTTTTGCTGCCTGCATAAATGCAAAGAAAAACATTGAATATTTATCATGCAATGATTCATTTATATTATCGGTGCATTTAAAATTCCTAAATGTTTCACCTGTCAGACACCACAAAACTACCAAGGTTATAATCATACTGAAGTCCTCAATGCGGTCCTCTATATCAGGGGCTATATTCACAAAGGACTCCTTAATAGCACAAAAATTTCCAAGCTAAGAGTTTCCTCTTTAAAGCAGCTAAAACTAACCCTTATTAAGGAATGGGGAGAAGTCTTAAGGTAAGAGAAAAGGTTGACACCATTGCTATGGGTGATGTTCTGCAAACAAGCTTATTTGCTATGCCCACAGAGATTGGCTGATAGGGGAGGTCTCAGTGAATTCACCATAGCAATATTGTAGAACCGTGTCATGTTGCCATACTGTGTCACTGATTAAACATTAAATCAGGAATGATACTGACTAGTCAATATATGATCAGCTAATTGTCAGCCTCTTACATGAAAAAGCTCAGTATCAATAAATGTTTCTAAAATGTCGACCAGATTACATGGCAAATTGCCGGCAGCAGCCCTGTTATGATTGTTTATGACTTGGTCTTAGTGACTTAGTCCTCTTGACTACTCCTAACTTTCAGATTTAGGAGCTGGTTTAAGCAACAAAACGCTTTGTGAAAATTTAGGAGTCCCCTATCCATGTATTTATTTTAGAGGACTAACTTTCTCCTAAATCAGAAAGTTAGGAGCTGACTTCAGGACTCCAAAAAATCTTCTATGATTTCTGTATTTATGTTTTTAATTCTAGCTTATGTCCACATAGCTGTGTTACGATGAAAATAATGCTGTTTATTATAGATTAACGTTAGTCTTGAACTTAAGAATCTTTTTTTTACAAAATAAACCAAAGAAAACTACATTGTCAGTATTATGATAACATTTCCATCACTTCAAAAGCAAAACTTGCATGAGTGGCCAGGCTAGCTGGCAAGGTCAACAAGAGGCCATGTCTCTTCCAACAGTTCATGGTTTCACAGAAAGTCTTCAGGGAGATGGTTAATGAAGATTCTGGTGTCTAGAGTCCATTTTCTAGAGGGTTGCTCTGGGAACCTTAGTCATGTAGCCACTGGAAGTTTTTACCATTTATGGCACCATTTGGGTGATGTTTGAGTAGCTCTGGGCAACACAAAGCTCACCACAGGCAGGGTTCATAAGTCACAGTCTCAGCATTGCATTTCTCCACTGCATCTTCCAATTCCCTCAAGCTTTATGTGACTTCTAATGATACATGCTTAACCTACAGTACACAATTACTTCCAATACATCTTTCCAAAAGCTAGCGGCTTAGCTAATGGTAGCTCCATATAATAATGAAAAGTCGCTGGGTGGGGCTACATACCATCGTTTCCTGTAAATTTATATACCAGAAGGTGCATAAAAGAAAAACTGGGAGCAAATTAATAAAATTCCACAGCAAGTGCCTCACTCATTCTATAATTCTTCTTGATTAGTCTGCATTTTTTCTGAACTGAAATGACCTTAATGGGTGGGGCTCACAAGACAGACTTCCTTAAAGAATGCCAGGGAGGTCAATTATTAACATTAACATTTTTGGTTTTGTTTTATAATCCAGTGAGCATACATGCCTATTTATCAAGACATCATCCAGGGAGGTCAACTGCCCAACAAAAGAAATTTAACAGGGAAGATACTACTAGTGTTAAATGTCTTTACAGATAATGCAATGATCACCAGATCTTAGTTGTGAAGTTCATATTCAAAGGAACAATAACCAGAACAGTGGAATGCATTGGTTGACTCAGCCCAGGGCGGTGAATGCATGTGCTGTTGGGCTCCATCCCAGCAACTCCTCAAATGTATGCGAGTGCACGCACAGCAGTGTTCTAGAATACGGTAGGCTTCCGTACCACACGAATTCTCAGCAAAACTCAAGCAGTTTACATATTCAAATAAGTACTGGATGCTTACAGGAGCCACCAGCCAGGCTGGTTAATCATTTGTGGGAATGTGCGGTGTGTGGTAAGGGCCCAATAAGCAGACCATATTAGCACCGTTTTGCATTCAACATACCTGCTTTAGGGCTGCACAATTAATCAAAATTGCCATATTGACATTTGCAATATCAAAACCATCAGTGATTTTCAGCTCTATAAAAGGTGAATGACATGCAGGCATCATATGTCCGTAACTGTTTCTTGAAGGTGCTGTAGGTATTTTTGGAGATGACTAAAATACCTGGACTAATTTTGTTAAAGTACTTAGTTTTTCAATGTACATTTGAGTTAACACTGCAACTACTAGCGAAGACATCTGCTTCAAGTAAGCAAGTGGCACCAAGGTATGGTCCCAAATACATAACAGCATGGTGGTCAAAGGTTTCGGCGTCAGTGCCTACAAACAAACTTAACATGGGAGAATATAAACCTCATGGGTTGAGAAATTTTGCTGAACCAGCTACGGCAACAGCACAAACCTAGCAAATGCTGCAAACGCCACTGCATTAAATGAGGTGAAGGCAGCACTTTCAAATTGATACAGTGAGGTAAAAAAGTTTTTGATCCCCCCCTGCTGATTTTGTGCATTTACCCACTGACAAAGAAATGATCAGTCTATAATTTTAATGGTAGGTTCATATGAACAGTGAGAGACAGAATGAGGAGATGCATACCGGCAGCACAAGCAGCCGACAAGGCTGCATGGTGTGTGTATGGCTGATTTCAAGTAAAACACATTCTATCACCCCACAGCTTTATTAGTCAATGTTCTCAGCATGCACCTACACTTCACAAACAGACAAGCTGTCAAAACATACATACGGTGCGAGTTAGTAGCTCATGCATGTTGTTGTTCTAACAAAAAAACAATCAAAATTTCCATGTGAAATGCAAAACATTCTTTAATCAACTTTTTCTTACCTCATCTCTCTCTCCTCATGCTGGGCAATTAGGTTGCTGTAGAAATTTTCCAGAGTCACTTTGGCCATGGTCACACGCTCCTTAGTATGGTTACTCATCGAGGAGCAAGAGCTTTGGCCTGTCATTGCCATGGTTACCTGAGGGACGCATAAGGGAAGGGGATGGGCGGAGCCTTTAGCCATAACAGGAAATAGGCCTAGAGTAGTCCAAAGAAAGTGGCATTCTTCACCGTCCATTCAAATGTACTTTTAATTCAGACTTGAGGCTTAAAGTTGAAAGTCTTTACATCGGGCCATAATCAAAAAATGTTTGCAACTGTGACCATCTCTTTTTAATAAATAGGGGTTCAAGAAAATTAGTTACCAAGTCCCTGTACAGTTGCTCAATGTTCACTCAGCCTTTGCACATTCTGCATGGTTGAGCAAAAGGGCAACTGTAACCTAGAGGTAGCAGTAGGAGGATGGGAGTGGAAAGTGGAAAAAGGCTTACACAATGAGACAGTAAACAAGAAAAAAAATTGCATGGCGTTTCTGGTTACATTCATGTGCCAAAACGTAGCTTATATTATTGACATAAGCCAAGTGCGTGCAGCAACTTGACCAGTCGTCTATCAGTTTCATTGCATTTCTTTCCTATGACTTGGTTGACAAGACCAGACCCGTTTATTATACCATATTCTCATCATTTATTCAGAAATATTTGTGATAATTCCCTATGTAATTAAATGCTCTAAGCAAACAAAACCAACCAGTGACATTCAGGTTTTGAGTGATGAGAATAGCCTATGGATAGTGTATCTGACCCTTTAGACTACTATTTTTCAAACTGCCTATCTACTTTAACTTTTCCCCCCATAACTATTAGATATATCCTATACAGAAGCAGTAATTATATGTTAGCAATGAGGGTGGAGTGGAAAGTGGCGCTCTGAATGGTTCAATGCTTTGGGCCAAACTCTTAAACCGTAACGGTCAGCTCATTAGAAAAACACTGCATTACACAGTGAGTCACCTGAGGCTGACTTTCTAAACAAAGCAGGCAGAGGAATTCAGTTACTGTTGAACTGAACATTAGAATGGGCAAAACAAGTAACCTAACCAAATGAGCATGGCATGATCAAAGACCAGACAAACCAGTTCCAGTCTCCTTTCAAATGCACTTGAGTGTTCAGGGTAGGGGTGTACAACTTTGACCCTACAAGGTGGAGACTGCTGGTTTTCAGTTCTACCCGGTCATTAACTGCACCTGCATGGTTTCCTAAGTCTAAATATGTCCCTAATAAGAGTGTTGCAATGACAAAACATTTTGGAAATGACCCTGAGGTCCAGAGTTGAGTTTGAGTGGTCTAAGGTTTATAGTGAATTGTGTGCAGAATACCATCTTGGAACACACAACTGCTCCGCCCTTGTCATGGACAAGCTATTGCAGAAGCCAACCACCTAGGTTTCCACTCCAGCTAAAAACAAGACAGCACACAATCACCAACACTGGATTGCTAGATTGCAGTATTATGCTAATTTTGCCATGAACTAAATACAAGATACAACTGAACTTTCAATTCCACTTTTAACCCAAACACTCCAAATTGGAGAAACGTGCCTGGCTACCACACTGGGCATCTGGGGACCTATTAATCATGGACTAATCATGGACTAAACATTAGACTGGCAGGCATCAGATATCCAACACTTAACTACATGCAGCCCATGAGGAGCGGAAAAACAGACTGGTTGGGAACGCGTTTTGACATAGTGGCTGTTGCAACTAAGGTGTCTACATTATTATACAATCTTAAATACACAATTTTGATCAAATATGTATCAACACACGTATATTAATATAACTCTAAATGTTTAAAAGTACCGTGTTCATAGGAATTTGATGTCAGAACATCATTAATGAAACGATTTCTGCATGGCATCTACAATGGGCGGGACTTTCATACATTTATAGACAAATTAAGTTTCGTTTTGAATCTAGGCAGCTGCAGATATCAATAACGAACGTAGCTAGTTAGCGGACTGATTTAGCCAAAAATCGCAACAGGCAGTTAGTGCGGGTACATTTAAAGTATGTTGTTGTTCTGGATGATTTCTATTGCGTCATTATTTGCAAGTAAAGTTGAAAAATCTAGCTAATGACATTAGTCCCGTACTAGCTACTACTGTAACTGTTCATAACGGTACAGTCGGTAACTACGAAGTAGACTGCCAACTGACTCGCTAGCCGTTTAACGTCAATTTACTGTCATGGTGTAGGTTATACAGCGATAACGTTAGTTCCGTAAACAATCACATTAGCTAACAAACGTAGCTAGTAAAAATACATTATATACAGTCAGTATGCAGTGCAAAACGTTACAAAACCACAACCAGTTAACGTTACATCAGTCAGTTAAATCTAGCAAACACTGGCTATGAGACATAGCATCAATAAGGTAGCCAGCAGCAGCTAATTTGTCTTTGCCAAGTTAGCAAAACTAGCATAGCTAGCTTGTCTTTGACTGTGCTAAAACTGTAAAAGTTATGTAGTTTTCATAGTTAACATAGATACTTCACTTTTTTGGCGATTCAACAATGTGTGGGCTGCAAACCAGTAACAATTAGTAACAGAAGACAATATTAAATATAACGTTTAATTTCATAAACGAATTTCCGTTTCACTGCAGGTAGTTCATTAACTTACCTTAGGAGGAACGACCTCTCTACGCTCTG
>JACXGJ010001034.1:0-95706 GCA_016801105.1 Esox niger | reverse complement strand
ATATATATATATATATATATATATATATATATATATATATATATATATATATATATATATATATATATATATATATATATGCCAGTCTTTTTGAGCTGTAGCCAATATTTGTTCTCAATAGCTTTGGGTTATGAATTCGATTCTGTTGCATTTTGAAATAATTAATAATTCTGAATACATTACAGCATAGAGTTTATTGAACAATTGTAAAATGCGCTCACCTTTTTCTTGGATCCAATCTCTTTGCGATCGGTCAAGTATTTCCCTAGTTTGAAGATGCCCGGGACCGGTCCTATCCGCAGGCCGGCGGGGATGCTGCAGTCTGCAAACACACTAAGAGTGGATGCCCGAGTTGCTTGCATGGCTGGATCTGGGTGCAGTGGGTTGAGAACCATGAAGATCAAGTAGTTACTGATTGAGACAAGAAAGAGTCACGTAGATGAGCACAGGCCAGTCTCCGCCCGCGAAGTGACGCGATGGCGTATGTGATCCGGCTTTTCTAATGGAGCAGCAAGGTACCCCCTCGGCACATTAACGCGCAAGGGCGAGCAGTATGCGCGCGGTGTGAGAGAGTTTGGTTCTTTCAGCAGCTGTGTGGAGAAAACGGGCTGAGATAGTCACATGGAGAATTTCCCTCAACCTCGCACATAATGAATTGCTCCAAAAACGGTCAGGAGACAATGGGCCAGGCGACCTTCCCATCCCCAAAATCCAATTTGTCAAGGGCAGAGAAAAGAGAGTGCAGAATCAAAGGTCTGGAGTTCCCATTAATCCTCAGCATGTGGCTTTGTCCCACAGACAGTTCCGATATTTTAACTGACAAATACACTGTATAATTTCTCCATAAATTCTCCCCTTTTTATTGTTCCTTTACAAAACAGTTTTTGGAAATCAGTGGCTACTTTAAATCTACTTGGCTGCGTTCCTTTGGGTTTATATACTTCAAAACACTTCATTCTCTGCGATTGGCTGCTTTGTACCCCTTGTTTAACAAAAGGATCAGGAATGTTTGGAAGACTTGTTAACTTCTTTTGAGTTCAGGCGTGTGCCGGGCTGGGATCGGGCAGGTACTGACGGGAGAACCACCAGAAAAATAGCAACAGCTTTCAAAATAACCACCATCTTATCATTTCACACTTGTGGTTTCCTTGTCAGGCATTCACTCAAGACTTAGTCATTCAGCTGTGCATGGCAGAATAGAGATCTCCATTACTTTAGAATTTTATAGGACCTTCGTCACTTCTGGAGTTTCATAATTGTTTCATAATTGTATTTTTACACACTTTAAAATCTATACGAAATATTTTTAGATAGTTGGAAATTATTTAACTGAGGCAGTGACGTTGAGACTGGTATTTATTTTTTAAGAGCTTCATTTTACCCGCTTGTTTTATAGCATTGTTTATCATATTTTTACATTTACTTTTTGTTTACATTTATTATCACAAATACGAATACACATCCAAATCGATAATACACAATTGATGTATTTATTAATTCCTATTTATTTATTTATTTATTCGTGCCTTCATGTCTTAGTCTACTTTAAAGAAAATAACTACTGGGGCAATTGTTGCAGATTAAATGTGTAACTAAAGTATTAAAATCCTTGTGAACTTTCAGGATTGAAATGTATTCATTTCAATAGGCTAGAAAAAAACGTTATATATGTTTTGTATAATATTTTAGTAAAAGTATATTTAGTTATTTGTATAGACTCAATCCGATAGGCTGATGAAAATAAATGGCCATCAGGTTGTCCACTTACGTAGACCCGTTTTTTGTTCAATGGAAAGGGAAACAATCCTCCAATCGCTGTTTGACCCTAGGTATTAAAATTGAGATTGACGCCTTTGATTGTCCGACGTAGTATCCTCAGCAGAGGGCGAGGTACGCTAGTGAGAACAAGAACCTGTGGGCGATACATTTAGGCCATGAACATGTCCCGCTAACCTCTGCCCTGACGACTCTGGGATGACACTGAGCCGTAATTGAGGGGGGCTGGGATGGGCTCTCTCTAACCACGTAAAGGTATCCCACTGCTTCATTCTGGGAGGCTTCTCTTCTCCTTGCTTCACGAGTCAAAGAGCGTGAACGACACGCGAACAATTTCATCAATAGGCGCATGCAAAAGCTGGCTGTGCGGAGGGTTATTTATTAATGTTGCCATTTGTGATTTGTTCCCATCCACCCGGGAATAACGGGTCCAGCCTCCAAATCTCTCACACCAGCCGGGACGATTCTCATTCCCATCCTGTGGCTCACAATCGGAGTTCTCAAAGTGAAATTAATTATTCTCACAGGGGGAACGGGAGACATTTCTTTTCTGTTTTCTAACCCTCGAAAAGTAACGGTGAATCCCATATCAATGCGCGCACTGAAGCAGGGTAACAGTCAAAAGGCTGGGTGTCAGAAGTGAAAGCAGTGTTCGAAGCAAATGGGATGGAAAATTAAATGAAATTAAATAGCTTGACCGGCTGTATTGTCCTAGTCTTTTTAAATGCCACATTAATTACATGGTTGCAGCGTTATTCGAGGACAATATTGCGGAGTCAATCACAACATTCCACAAGGACATACTCTTCACTAACTTTGCATCTCTTTAATGATTTTAAATTATGACCATTGAAGAATTGGACCTTGAGCCGAGGGAGACGTTTTTATAGGTGTTGGCCTATTTCTCTTTGCCCTGGTCCACCAAATTATAGTGCCAGCTCATCAATTTTACAATCCTATCGTTCTGTGGGATTTTGATTTAACAGGTTGGCCCTTAAGGCGCCATGAATGTAGAGAAACAACCAGTGTGTAAAACAGCGCGGTTACGGAGACCATGCCCCACCAGGGAGCTCCATTCATGCTCCTAAACTACCCTAGAGTTCCATGGGTTCCACTGTCTTCTTCTGGACCATTTACAATACCATTTCAGTCTCACCGGACTCACAGGAAAACACATTTTTATGTAGACCATTAACTAGGTTACGCTACCATTTTAAATAGGCCTAATCAAATAATTGCTCGTTTTAAACGTGGCTTGGTAGGCTTTACATTTTCCCTTACCTACCATACATTTAAATGGTATTTTACCAGGTACGTATGCTAAGAAAATATTATTTACATCTACGACCTGGGGAAAATTAGGGTTAACTGTTCTTATTGCCAGCTTGGGGATTAAAACTAGCGACCTTTAGTTTATAAGATCATCGCTATATTAAACGATCATTTGTTATGTTATTTTTAGTTAGTAATAACCTGTATTTATATTGTCCCTTGTCAGACCTGGTTATTTTCCTTGTAAACTAGACCTACGGTCGAATACCAAAAAGGCTTAAACACATAACAGGCTATGCTTTTTGTTTACGCATGGCAAATACTACAACTGACAGGGCAAACATTTTATTCTTAACCATCATTGGTGTGACATTTGGTATTCGCTCCATGTTTGGTTTACCGACATCATGACTTGTCTTGAAATATGGTAGCTTTCTTATAGCCTACCCTTTTCCCCAGATTTCGTGCAGCTTGGGCTAAAACCGTACAGGTCTGCGGAAAGTGCATTCCCTGGAGAAAAGATCCTTGATGTGACCAAAGGAGATAATTATTTACCTGTTTTCACACTTAAAAATAGACTCTGTAGATTTTTTCTAATTTTCGAAAATTCCACATTTTATTTAATTCACTTCTTCCAAAATTAGGAAAATTCTGACTGCACAAAGGGCGGACCAGCTGCTTTTCTGATTGGGGATGCGGGTGGGACATTACAGACGCGTTTGAATAGTAATTATGCTTGTATGGGAGTCCCACCAGATGACATGATTGGGATTTTAGACCACACTAATATCCTAAATCGCATTAGAGAGTGGCGAAATAAGTGGCATCTGATTCGACGCTGTTCATGCGTGATTCATTTTTAAATGCTCCCTTATAGAGGGCCGCTCCACTTCAGGATAGGCTATTCAAAGTCCTCAACAAAGTTTGCGCCGGCTTTTGAAACAAATTTCCCTAACTTTAAGTCAATTGTCTCGGTTGAGGAGACGCGGATAATGGGGTGTAAAGTTGTCTGAATTGAAATGTTTCGGTGTACCTTATAAATTCATACCTTTTCTCACTCGACCGCCTCAGAATGAAACTGTCACTCCATTCGATTTTCTCAGCTGTCGGGCGCATTTAGCGCGAGCTCTATTTGTGAAGTTCATTCCTAGGCAAATGTATTCAGGAGGACTCGAAATGAATAGCGCGGCGTGTCAACCGCCTAATTGGCATTAAGGCACCCAAAACACGCAAAAAGTTACAGAGATTCACAGATTTCCGAGAAGTCAAACTTGCTAACCAAAGCAATACCAGCACACTCAGGGAAACCAACATTTTATTTCTGGAATGTTGGGTGTTGATTGTCTACGTGCACGTGTTTTTCTCTGGATGCACAATTTTTTGTGTTTGTACTTGCTTGTGATTTTCACTATATATAGTTATGATAATAGACATTGATAAATATAAAAATAAACCTTGCACTCTATAATTGAATAAGAGAACGAATTATGTAGGAGATAACAATTTATCATTTCAATTTCAAGCATTCATTACTGAATAAATAAAGACTCAAGGACGTTTTGCAGTCAATATATTATGAAAAAGGTCTATTGGAATTGTACATACAATTTAAAACAGATATCGCGAAGGATAGTCTTTATTTGACAGTTAATTTAGAATTGCCTTGTTCCAGTCAAAAGTTTGGACACACCGGTTCAAGCGAATGGGTGTGTCCAAACCTTTGACAGGTAGCCAATTCTATCTATCTAATACCAGACAATGGGGAGTTTTCCTTTTACAATGCTTTTCTAGATTATTAACCCTCAAAGACGGTCAAATGTAGGCTGCTTGTTTGGAAGAGACTGTGTCGAAGAAGGCATGTGTGTGCAGGGACTCTCCATAAGAATATTTATTAGCTGTATTACATTTTTCTAGGACCGGGTAATAACATTTTTGGTAGCCTTTTTTATGCTGTTTACATTCTAGGTGGAAAGTTTCGCCCTTCACCAGAAGACTGAAAATGCTCGACAGGACCATGGATAGCTCCCGATTGCGCCCTATCAACGCATCTCCATGTGGTCCGTCGCAGGCCAGTGGCTCTGCCTGTCGGTTAGACTAATTATTGATAATAACATTGCATCCCATCATATTGATGAAGGCTTTCCGCTGGTTATTATTTAGTCAGAAGTGAGTCTCCTTAGGTTTGATGAACACTAAGTAGCGAAAAAAGTAATCTAATGATGAATCAAGACCAATCAGAGTCGAGAGAACGTCTGGCTCTTCCTCATTAGAGAGCGGGATTGACAGTTCTAGGTTCAACTATAATATCCCGTCCGCGTACAGACTGAGTCCTGTAGCCTACTGGCTTTTAATTGCGCCTGTGTTTCGGGTGATATGAGCTTGTGGAAATGATGACCAAGAGACAAAGACGGCTATTGATTAATTCAATGGGCCTATATGCCTGCCTATATGTGTGCATGCTCCTGAATAATTTGTATAACTGCTGCATTGAAATTAAAGGAATTTTATTTATATATTGAAATTATATTTATTTGAGACCTTAAAATGTTGAATTTAATTCCAATTGAATAGCCAGTAGTTTATTTAGGGGATATTCACCCTTTTGAATCAGAAATATTTTTGTTTTTTGTTTAATTTTCATCCCCTTTCTCCCAGTATTCTCATTGAGTAAACATGGTTTGAATATATGCTAAGAAACTTCTACGAAAACGTTATATTATATAAAAACGTAAATCAATTCACCACCTAAATATATTTTAATATTATTTGTCATATCAGTTAAGAGCATTGAAAGGTAAATCGTAGATGTGATCCCATAGGCCTGGAAATCGATGTTTTTTCATCCCCCGAAACATATTTCTCTAAACATTTCACATATTGTGGTTTTTATTTAATATATAAACATACCGCGTATGTATATATAAACAACATATATCTCGAAATATATTGGGGGAGTCGGATAGCCTAGTGGTTAGAGCATTTGTACTGCTCCCGAGCTGGCAACCGGAGAAATGTGTCGTTCTTTCTTTGAACAAGACAGATTACGCTAGTTGCTCCGGTAAATCGCTAAGCAGAAGCGCGTTTGCTGAAAGACGTAAATGTAAAAACCGCATAATTGTGTCGATTCCTATACCAACCCATTGCAAAGCCCATTAGCTATTCAACATAGCAAAACAATCAATGTCAAAACATTTCCCAACAAACCCCACAATGCATCGATCCGTTCATCTTGAACACTACTAATAGTAACATAGTGAGTTTTTCCAGATCGACAATGACGGTTAATTTACACCTGATAACACCAGTTGCATTTACATGTAATATCATCGATATGGTATTATAAAAAAGCTCGACTGCGTTGTCTTTGAGTGTGTTATATTGCACTACTTTTAGCTGCTCCTGGGTCCTCTGTCATGTGTTTCCTTTCAATCCTGGGATGCTGAGTGTGTTTGGCACGTGCTGACGAGACGCGATCCTTCCGGATCAGCCGTAGACAGAAAAGGTGCGGATTTGGATGGAATGGGGACATGGAACGCCTGTGTGCCTTCGCTTCGATGAAAGACCGAAGATGTGCGATGTCCCCTCGAGAAAATTTCAGGGTAAAGGAATCTGGCCCTGCAGCATGACTCTCTTCTCATTCCTCACTTTGCCGCTCCTTCACCCTATTTTTGATAAATCGCACCCTGCCTGTCCACACGCTCATACAACCTAGAGGGCCTAGTGTGCCGAGCGAAGACCACCTCAGACATTCAATGTGAGTGGGTGATTAAGGTAGCATATGTGCACCCTTCAGTGTAGCTCAGTTGGTTTAGAGCATCAACGTCAGGGTTTTGGGTTCTCTTCCTATAGAGGACTGTGTAATTGGCTATATTGGCTACAAATGTTACATAAAATGTGAGTCCTTTAACCTTTTGTTTAGATGATTGTGGATTTCATTCAGTCTCAGGGGCATGTCACAGTGGACTTCATTGATGCACAAGTGTAAATCCATTTCAAGATAATATTTTCTGAAGATGGAACATAATATCCACACCAAGAAATACAATGTACTAAATCAAATAAGCCATCATGTATTTAATCAAACAGAAGACACACCAGGAATTGAGTGCTGAGAGCTTTATTTGATGCTTGTTGAATATACTTGTAAGGCCAAAGGAGGTTTTGGATAATGTGGTTTAAAGGCATATTACGACAGCCGATTGGCTTGACTAGGTTGTAGGGTCATTTGTGGTCTCATGTCTAGGTCAAAGGTCAGGGACTAGACATGAGTAGTCAGTGCAAAGCTTCGGGGCGTGAGGGTTTAAGGGGTGTAAAGAGGTCATGGCCATTGATGCCTACTCCTCGTCGGAATCGTCAGCAGCGCCAGAAATTATGTAGGTTTGCTCTTTGGTGTCACTTTCCAGTGTCTCATCTTCTGCTTTAACTGTTCTAAGGTTAAGCAAAAAATTAAAAGGTTGAATAAGATTCTTGAAAAATAAGTACAGGTGAAGATATTTTCTGGTCACTCTCTGAAACATTGAGACCTAACATTAGACCTAACACTGTCCCCTTCTAGCAACGGTCAATAATAAGCATACAACAATTTTTGATTAAAACTGGCATCCATAGAACCTACATCAATCTTTGGACTCATGAATTACAGAAATATAAGTGAAGAAGGTAATTAATAAATGCCTCGAGAGCATAGTTCTGTCATTACCCACTGTCGTACCCTAAAAGAACATGTTATTAAAATGTTTTAATGTAAGCAAACAGCATAATGCATCAATATTTCCAGGCCTTGCTTTCATAGCTCTGACTATGAATCTAGAAACCCTTATATTTCTTAGATTTTCAACAAAACACAGTTGAGGATAACCACATCATTGTTGCTCAAATTACAGATGTTGTCTTTAACTGTTACTTTTACCTGATGAGCACGGTCCTTCTTTCTGTCATTTCGACTGCCTGCTCCTGGTGGGAGTACTCCTTGGCGGCGCCATATCCATATTCACCAACACCGCTTCCCATTACTCCACCCATGCCACCAGTACCAGTTCCTCCACTTATGCCTCCAACACCTGTTCCTCCACCCATGGCTCCAGCACCCGAGCCCACGGTGCCCTTGCTACCAGCTCCCATGACTCCTCCCAAACCCCGATCTCCCTTTAGTCCCGCACCCATGCTTCCTACTCCAGTGCCGGCAACACCTATGGCTCCAGCACTACTCCCTACACCCATTATTCCACCAATTCCCCCACTAATATCACCACCAGCACCCAAGCCTTTAACACTGCTACCTTCTGCACCCATTTCTCCAGGCCCTATGCTTCCAGCTCCTAGTCCACCAGCACCAGCTCCACCCCCGAATCCAGCACCCATCCGCACACCTACACCTCCAGAACCAATTCCTCTACCCATGCCTCCTGCACCACCCGTTCCTCCACCATTGCGTCCAGGTCCCATGGCTCCAGCCATGCCCCCGCTCATCCCAGCACTCATCGAGCTGCTACTCATGATTGACATGGTCCCAACCATGGTGGCGAGGCGCAAGTCCTCCCCCTCAATCAGCTTTCTATGAACACAGAACATCAGTGACTGGTCAATGTCAACAATCAATGACCTATTAACATTCATTTGCTTTTCAATTTCTTTGAATCTAATTCTTTGAATTCCATTTGTTTGTTTTTCTGATAGTCTTATACATGTTTTGTATTATTATATACTGCGCCAATAAACCAGGCATTACCTGAGCTCCAAGCATACCTGTAAGTTGTGATTTCAATCTCCAGTGCCATCTTCATGTTTAGGAGGTCCTGGTACTCGCGCAGATGCAGAGCGATTTTGGATTTGGTGGATTTCAGTTCCTCTTTCAGGGCTTCAATCCTTTCCTGTGATTTTCAAAATGGGTCACTTTTAGTTTGCACATACTTGGATTTGAACAATGCCTGATGAATTTAGATGTTTAGCAGTTGAGTTAGGAGTAAATTGGCCTGAGGAATAGTGCATGAATAACTGGGCCCCTTAATTTAATATACATTCTTACCTGAAGGTCATCCAGCTCTTTCTTGTACTTTTCCTGTGCTTCACGAATCTGAGCTTCCAGTGCCTCATTTTTGGTCTTTAGAGCATCCAGGCCACGCTCTTTATTTAGGATCTTTAAGGTTAGGAAAATAAAACTTTGTTTTCAATTCGTATCTTGACTGAAAGCCTGGAGGCTACAACTTTCCTATATATAGTCTAATAATACTTGAAATGTACTGTTATATATGATTTTACATAAAATGTAGGCATTTAGGAATAACTGTCATTGGTAAAACAGTCTAAAGTGACCTAATTATGCTGCAGTGGGGGATCAATACAGGCCCACAGTTGTTTTACCTGTCCACAGTTTTCTGTCGAATAAAGCATAAAAAATACCTGGAAAAGTACAGTCTCTTTTTAACTTACATCCTTTTTGGCTGCAGTAACTTCTTCCCTTACGTTTCGAACCATGTCCACATGTTTTGTTGTCTTATTGTTCAGGTCTTCAAACTTACTTTTATACCAGGTATCCATTTCCTAAAACAAATGCAAATTATATGATTCATGACCGATGTATTTACAATATAGTTTGTCTAAACGACCTCTATTATTTTTATAATTTTATATCAACCCGGCCTACTTTTGACTACCTTTAAATTTTTTGCAGCAATGTCATCATACTGTGCTTGGATTTGTTTGAGAGCACTTGAGAGGTCAGGGAGTTCATAGGCACTCTGGGCTGTGGCATGTGCGGCATAGATCATTTTCAGCAGCTCTTCAATTTCCTGAGAAAGAAGAATGGTTTGATAATACCTGCAAATCTTGGAGGCCGATTATTTCATCCAAACGTCTAGAGTTGGCGCATGACCAAATCAATCAGTGTGTGCAATATTGTAACCTACCGCTTTGTGCACCTTCCTTAGGAATTCAATCTCCACCTCCAACTGCTCGAGCTGTTTCTCCAGGGCGATCCTCTGAGAGGTAGCTCTGTCCACATCCTGAATTGCACACAGTGACAGTTGAATGTTAATCAGGTAATTTTGGCTAAAACAGTGAAGTAATTTAACAGACTCTTACCGGGCGGAATGCTTCAATCTCCATCTCAGCCTGTCTCCTCAGCTCAACTGCCTCCTCATATTTCACTTTGATCATCTGCAGTTGGCCTGCCATGCCTTCTTTCCCAGCTATGGCATGGTCCTGGAAACAAAATCCCAGAGGTAGCCGAATGGAAATAAATTTAAGTCACAATATTGTAGAGAAAAAATATTCACGAAGCGCCTAGTTCTCTCTTCGTGTGTGTGTCTACTGGAAATAACCAGGTAGGAAACCTTGAAAACACCAAGTTGACATCTTGTGATATTCTGTGTATGCTTGGGTACATGTTCTGAAAGTTATTGAGGGGTGATAGACTTTCGGTAGAAACTGAGATTTCAGTATTTCTGCTCTAATGATCACATGTGAGGAAAATCATGGTAGAGCGTATTAAGCCATGCTGCCTCACCCGCTTGATTCTCATCTGCTCAGCAATCTTTTTCAGATCTCTCAGCTGCTCCTCGTACAGCTTGCGCAGGCCTGATGGCTTCACAAACCGGTTCTGGATGGCTTCAATCTCTGTCTCCAAGAGCTTGTTCTGCTGCTCCAGGGACCGAACCTTTTAAGGGAAAGACAACGCCGCGGTATGAATTATCATCAGGCACAGAGTTTGTCAGCATGCCTCCATTGAATATGCTTGCTGCCCAATTAAGTGGGAATAATGGGTGCCTCTGTCTCCACAGCCAGAAGGGCTGTTTCTCCACTGCAAGGCTGTATGGCCCACTCAAGCAAGCATGGTCTAATCAAACAAATTCCATCAAAAAGCTCTAAGATACATACATTTGTCTCTTATAAAAGCGTAAGAATATGCATCAATGGTTGATGTTAAATAATATGTGGCACCAAGGCATATTTTGGCCTCCACAATTCTTTATTTCATTGTTAATATATCAGAACCTTTGTTTTTCATTTAGAACCTAATATATTCTTTTAAATGTCACTGAGAAAATTGACATACTGGACTCAATATTTGGTGGGGCAGCCTTAGGGAAAATAACTGCAATCAAGTGCTTCCTAGTCATGGATGAGCTTCCTGCACCAGACGAGGTGCCCAAGTCGTATTTGAGTCCTGTATGTCAGCACCGGGTTATGCACTTAATTAAATAAATACAATTGTAGATGGCAGTGTCGCTTTCCATTCTTTTCCTATATAGTTAGCTTTTGGTTTTTGAGTTTTGTCTGTGTGTATTTTTTTGACCGTTTTAGAATACAGGAAGTCTGAACTGAGAGTTTGGTCCACTCTTCTGCAAACTGATCCAGTTCTCCCAAATTTGAAGAATGCCTCCCAACTGCTGTGACAAAATCTCTGACCATGTTTTAGATTCACATCTGGACTCAATGTCTGGCCACTTCAGAACAGTCTAGCATTTTTTCATGAACCATTCCTGGGTGCTTTTGGAAGTGTGTTTGGGGTCATTGTTTTGCTGGAAGACCATCACAAAAATTATGCATGACCAGAAATGAAACATTTTGTCTCACCTGTCCACAGGAGATTGATCACTAGAAGGGCCTTTTGCATGTTCTGATATGTTTAGCAAATTCAGACTGGCTTAATGTTTCTTTTGCAGCACATGCCCCTTTCGGGTTGGCGACAAATGGTGTGAGTTTGAAGAGTCATACCTTATGTCTGAATGGCAGCTTGAATCTGTAAGGTAGTTGATCTAGGTGACAGCAACACTATTGGAACAGTCCTTCACTGCGATCTTTTATCAAGCTTCTTTTGTGGCCACATTCAGAGAGGAAGGTTGGTTACAGTGGCATGGGTTTTAAAAGTCTTGATTACATTACATTCCATGGACATAGCAACATATAGATTATCTGGAGATCTTGTGTCAGATCTCAGAGAATTCTATGACTTTTTTTTCCATGCTAATTTTGGTAGACACAGTTGAAAGAGTCTTTATCTTTCAAATTGGTTGAGTTAGTGATTGTAGGCACTTGCAACTCCCCACAGGTGAGTTAAATCCCAAAGCAAACGAGTATCACCAGGCTTGAAATGTATTTATTTCTAACTACTTTTAGAAAGTGCCAATCCAATTTTCCATGCAATTTTAGGATTTTTGTGTGGAATAAACTTAAAAGACGTTTTTTTTTTCAACTACAATAAATATGGATACAAAACTATTTTTAAATTCCAACAGTTTTCTAGAAGAATTATTTGAATATTTTAATTAAATGCAAGGGTGACAAAAGTTGTCCACGATTGTGCATATACATATAAACAAGTGTGTCCCATGTGCTGCGTAAATTAGTTTGAGCGTACCTATAAACTGTTTGCGTTTGCGCTCTCGAGGTGCGTATACCTTCTCAATATAAACAGCAAGTCTGTCGTTCAGTACGATCATCTCCTGCCGCTCACTGCTGCGCGTACTGAGGAATTCTTTGTTCTCCGCAGCAGATGCATCCAGGTCGATCGGGGTTCCATTACCGTAGCCCACACATGACACGATTCCTGCATTCCCCCTGAAATGACAGGCAGTTCAGCATACACACCCTGACCTGGAGGCAACTGACATCACTTAGTTATTCTGCGGACATACATCATGACATAATGTGAACATGAAAGGTTATTGCCACTTACATGTCACAATCACAGTTAAATGGTGGATTGATTGCCTGTCGAGCACATGTTTATTAATTTCCAAGTGCCACATTCGCTCCTACTCTGATGTCAGGGTTCAGAAGAAAACGTTATCATGGGTTGTTGACTCACTTGGACTTTGACCTCTCAGCCCAGGTGTGGACCTCTACACACCGCAAGTCTACAGTCAAGGCTAGAAGTATAACGTTTTCGAATAGTGCATGGCTATGTGAAATCACACTACCACTTCTACACAACTGAATGCATATGAAATCAGTTTTTTACTGTGGATTTCTTTTCAAATGGATACAGCATTTATGTTATTAAATGCTATTTTAATAGGTATTCTCTGATAATGTTGACAACTTGTGTATTCACGTAAAAAAGCGATGTTCTTGGAATGACGAGGGAAATTAACACAAGCACATTTTCACATTACATTTCTTCAAGTCATTTTAATTAACGATGCCATCAAAATGCATTAAGGAATAGACTTCTGTTGCCAAAAATTTTTTGGATTTGAGAAATGTTTATTTAAACGGGCATAAGGTTCCATTTAATTTGATGATGTTACTAACTAACCTTGATTGCAAATACATTTCAATATAATTTTTGTCAGTCCTCATACAGAGTGATGGTATAACATGCAAACATTTATTTCAGTGAGTGAAAGATAACTCGTTTTCGTTGTCTCAGTAAAAACAAGGGCAGCAGGTATGCCTAACATATAGAGGATCTGACCAGTAACCGAAACGTTTTTGTTATGTCTCTCGAAGTGGCTGCTGCTCCTATAAATAAGAATGTGTTGTAAGTCAGCTTCCCGTAGAGGAATTAAATTAATATGTAGATAAATAGACAATAAGCGATAGCTTGACAAAAGCAGTTTAATCCTGAATATATTATGGCACCAAGACTTTTCTTGTTTACGTTAATTGGTGCATCAGCAGCGTGTAATCCTGTCTCTTTCAGATCCGATGTCACCTATTTAAAAGTACCCCATAAGAAGGGACCTTACCCTCTACAAAGGGATGTAGGAACTGCGGTGTAAATGTATCTACTGTGTACATTTTATCCAGTAGCTTTTGCGATGGGAAGACTACTATCACACTGGAGTCCCGTTTATGTGGTGTGGCTTTGAGAAGGTATGGCCACATTAGTGTGAATATCATGTGTTTAAAGGGTTTGCACAATACAATCTACATATTACTGAATTTAATCAACATTTGAACTGAGGCAGGTGTAATTAGTATCACCAAAGTATGAACAATCAATAACAGAGCTTTATCCGACAAATCATATCATATGAATTGAGCCTGGATCACGAGGATTTGATTTAGCTTTCAAACCCTCAACTAATTAAGGTGCAATATGAAACAGTGACTAGCAAGGAACTCCAAGGGTTCCTTGAGAATATTTGGGGTTACTCAAATCACCACAAATTCTATGAATGTTATTTATCAATGTTTTACAACCCTTTTCACACAACAGATCTGAACTGAATCACACTCTGCTGGCTTCAATATGTCCTTTTGATCACAGCCACACCAACTATTGTGGATAGGTAACCTCCATTGTATGAAAAAAGGATCTGAGTGTTTTAGGTGTAGAGGGTGGACTGAGCATCTTACCCAGCCATGCGGGTGTTGCGTGAGGTGGAGAGAGTCCTTCGGCCCAGGGTCTCAGCTCGCATACTGCTACCTCCGGCACTACGAGGGTAGCTGGCTGACTGGTGGCGGACATCTCTCCGTGCTGGGGACGGGCTGGAAACCCTTACCATGTAGGAGGACGAGCTGCTGATGTCCTCAAAGTGGCGTCGGTAGGACGACATTCTCTCTGGGCTTCGACTCATTGTTGCGGCTGCTTGTGTCCGTCTTGCTTTGGGAATTCTCTAGAGGTGCTTGGTGTTCGACTGAGGGAATTTTGTGTTTGCACTCTTGTATCATCCAAGGCTGTTTTATACCCCACAGGGTGGAACTTAGCCCAGCTCTAATGCATGGGCCTGGCCTTGCGCGAGTCATGGGGCAAGACCTCTGGAATCTCTAACCTCAGCACTACACTGGGGCCTGACCTGGCACGACACTTAGACATCTGCCAGCACTATGCGATAAACTGAACAGAGATTCTGGAAGAGTACCAGAGAGAACTGTGGGAGCACTAGTAAGGCTTATTAGAGCAGATGGACAGCAGCGGCCACTGACGTGATCCACTCTGAAGGACCAGGGGGCTTTAATTGCACCCAGAGCCCAGGGTTAGGGGGTGACCGATGAGGCCAGTCCGGCTGACACACAAGACAACGGGCTGCGTGAGATTTGACATAAATTAGTACTTATTAGTCTGGTCTTTTTTTTTTACATTGACTAAGGGATATGCAGAAAGAAAGAAAGTGGAATGAACTACTTGAGTGGAAATCAGGGGAAAATGGACAAAGGGGGGTTGAGCGAAGTTGTGTCTGGAGTTCATGCATCATTTGGTGGAATGATGTGAATCGAGTAAACAGTAGTCTGGTCTGGAAGAAACTACACCTATACATAAAAGACAAAATACTGCCCCTCCACCCAGAACAGTCACTGGCTCCTCAAATTACCAACCAACACAACCTTTCCCAACGTACAAGGAAAAACAACATTTATGTACCAGTTTGTGAATTAGACAATTTTTGACTATTGATCAAATTGGGACACTTTTCCAGGCCTTTCAATAAAGTGTTATGGGATTCATCCAAATAAATATATTGTTTGTATTTTTTTATTCAACATATTAGAGCACAATATGATTGGTATACACATCCTGCTTTTGCATACCGCTTCACGTAGGTCGTTCTAATGATGGCTGTGAGTCCACATTACACCATAATGGACATTAGTGGGGACGCCTGTTTGCTTAATTTTTATTTCTGTCACATATGTCATACATTATTTATGTTTCCTGTATTTAAACCTAAGCACCATTCAAATCAGTTTCCATAAGTGGCCTAAAATGGTCAGTACTGTGCAAGTTAACAAAACTACTGCATAGTCATATAGTCAAATCATCAGGTTCACAGTCCCAGAGCCTACACTCATTGTTAACTTGAGACAATTTTAAAGGCATCAAACTGCTGAAAGAAGTGACATTATTCTACTGTGTTATTCGAGTGACTTACCGTTACTGTATTTACAATGTACTATTCATCCTCAGTTACACTGTACTTATAGCATCTTCAAATGTTTTGCCCCATGTGCTGAAATGAAATCCAGGAGCATTGTTATAATTAATCACATTGGGCTAATATTTGTGACTAATCCCATTGAGCTAATCTAGGCCAACAGGCCTAAAATGATCTGAAAAATAAACAGTGGCTGTTGTCTTAAACCTTTACAACTGATCAACAATTTGCATTGGTATGATTATTTCAATTTACCTCAGAGTTTGAAGGCGGGTGGGGTAGAAAGAAATCCGCTCTGCATATCTCAGTGATGCGAACAGTAGCTAAGTATTCCTACCAATGCAGTTTCAGCATCTAATCAATGACGTCCCGCATTACTGACACACACCCGTTGTACTAAGAGGAATGCTCCTTGAGCCAGATGAGACAAATAAATCACTATGACTGCATGGTCCTAATGATGTCAACTTCTCCAAACTATTTTGTATTCTGTTTTTGGTTGTTTACTGTTTCACGAACAAGGGCAAACCAATTCCATTTATGTTCATGAAGAAGTAAATATAAATTCTATTCTATGAAAAACTGGATTGTCAGTTTATATGTTCTGAAATGGAAATGACCCCAACCTGATAATACATCAGTTCAAGGCAGTAGCGAGTGATTAAACTGAGGTAGCAAAATTAAGAAGACACATTGTTTCTTCTGAAGCCATGCCAAAATGATCTGCCTTCCATTAAAACATTTTCTCCATATTTTGCTGTTATAATCTTGTTTTATATTTGATTAAAAGCCATTTTGCCATCACTACACTCACAAAACATTTTTTTTAAGTTCAAAATGTTTGAACTATAATATCTCCTGTAAATAAGTACTCACTCTAAAGTCAGGACAATATAAGATCACTGTATCAAGTCTTCCTGAAAAGTTTCCTAGTCCCTGTTGCTGAGAAATATCCCAATAGCATGGCGCCCGCACCAACATTCTTCACCATGGGGACAGTTTAAGCCGTTTATTATTTATCAATTTAACATTTATTCAACCAAGTTAGACTCACTGAGATTAAAAATCTTGTTTACACTGTGTGTTGTGGCACAAATCTATTGGATAGACGAGATAGCTTTCATTGCCTTTCTGCATCGATGAGACTTGGGTGCCCAACACCCTGTCGCTGGTTTGGGGTTTGTCCCTCCCTGGACCACAGTCAGTAGGTACTCACCACTGCTGACTGAAAGCACCCCAGAAGCCTTGCCATTTCAGAGATTCTCAGACCCAGTCACCTGGCCATAACAATTTGGCCCTTGTCGATCAGGTCCTTCAGGTCAAAGTCACTCAGGTCTTTACGAGTTTATCTAAGCGCTGGAGCGTGAGGATTGAGATACCGGGGTGGTAAACAGTTATGGTAACTGTAATTATGCATGTACAGTCATGGCATAAATTTCCCCCTGGAGAGATCCAAGTAAGACATTGATGCAATGATTATCTCACATAGGAACTGACGGGTTCATCCTAGCATCGGAATGCAAGGATTGAGATACTGGGGTGTTGAAGTTTATGCAGTCCCCCTGGAGACAGCTGAGTTAGACAAGTGTAACAATCTGACTGTTTTAATTCTATTGCATTATTTTTATTTTCACTGTAAAGCACATTGAATTGCTTCTATTTATGAATTGTGCTATATAAATAAACGTGCTTGCTTTATTCCTGCCCATTTCTCCAGCAACCAACAGCAACAATTGACTACGGTTAACGAATTGTTCACATACCATCTAATATATCCAGACCTTGACATGTGACCTTGTTAGGAGACTATCAGTGTTATACTCTTCACCTCTGAGTCATAATGTTTTGGCTCACCAGTGTATACTGTACATATCTAGGTACAGTCTAGATTAAGGGTCAAAACATTTACAGACCCCATTTTAATATCAATCCTAGATTTGATTATAGATTTAAAATCAATAGGACTTAAAATTATCAGTCACTTGATCATTCAATTTTAAAATAATTTGTAACTCATTCCAGGTGGAGGGTGCACATTACTGTAACACTTGATTACCTACTTACAGTACAGGTGTAAGGAACCTCCAACAAAATACAGTTTTGGGCAATACTACACAGTATGAATAGTATCTTGTTTTTGCCAAACGTAGCACTTGGGTGACAATTTTTTCCTTATGCTCTAAAAGTTCTTCAGATGATGACATATGCCTTTTATACAGGCTTCAGTCTAGCCATTTTACCATGACAGCATGATTGAAAAAGTGCTGCAGAGATGGTTGTCCATTTGGCAGGTCCTCCCATCTCTGCAGAGAAACTCTAGCTGAAGCTGTGAGTGGCCCCTGGGTTCTTGATCACCTCTTGGATAAATTATAAAATATGATGGATATGTAATAAACAAAAACTAAACCGGAACTAAAAAGTTCATATCCGAATCTAACAAAAATCGAAACCATTTTGATTTTATTGTTGTTTATATTCTGAATAATTATGACACACAAAAGCTTCTTTGGAAACTGAGACTAAACTGAATTCAATTTTTTAAACTTATTATAATAAATGCAATACTGAATTGATGCAGAATTGGTGCAGAATTGATAGTCCTGGCAAGTTTCTCTGAGGAGAAATTATAAAGCATGGTTAGAGTAGCAATTGAGTTGCCCTTCTCCTGCTACCTTGTTTGTCTGGACAGCCAGCACTAAGAGTCTTTCCAAAACTAACATTTCACAATGACAGATCACTATTTGCTCCAGATAACTTTGAATTCTTTATCATTTTTTATAACCTTCATCATTTCTATGTCTTGACTAGTGATGAGCAGTTCACAAGCAATTTGTTCTTTTTGAAAAGACAGAAGCAGTAGAAATACATGTTTGAAAGCTATAATTGGATGCTTGGAACAATAATTAATACAGTATTTAATTTTTGATTGAAATTAAAAACACTGATGTATTCATACACCCAGCATTTGCTCGGTGTATGAATTCTTGTGAACAAATGACTCGATGAGCATTGTTTGCTGCTGAGGTGGGCCAGGTGGGCTCTGGGCATTACTGACTCAAATAAACAAAATTACTCTAAAGATTTGTTCTTTTACTGAATGACTTGAAAAGATCAGTCAGTCAAGAGTCGAATTTCCCGTGACAAGCCTTGCCACACTCTTGAAAGTCTATGAAATGTTCCTTGTACATCATGGCTTTGGATTTCTATTTAAGGGTATGACCCCGTATAGACAGTTGTCTTTCAGAATTATGCCCGGTCAATTACATTTGCCACAGGTTGAATCCAATAAAATTCTAGACACTTCAAGTATGATAAAAACACACAGGAGGCCTTTAAACTCAATTTTGGATGTCATGGCAAAGGGTCTGAATTCCTTGCAAACATATTTCACATGTTTTTTTTCAATAAATGTCATTATAGGTTACTGTGTGTAGATCCATGGCAAAAACAGTATGTGATCAAATATAAAATAAAACATTGACAAAACAACATGTGGATAAAGAGAAGGGGTTTGAAAACTATCTAAAAGCACTGTATATAGAGATACAGGAATAAGGTAGCAGTTACAATGACTAAATAGCAGCTCAGACAATTAAAAGAATAAAGAGTGATGAGTGTCATGTTGATTCCTGTGATTGGCTGCAGAGGTCTGAAAAGATTGATGGCCAAAGGAGACTGTGAACCTCAGTTGAATTAGTTTTTTGGAGATGAAGTAGAAAATCACTAGGACTAGGTGACCATTTGAACAGATATGAAACCTATTTAAATATATAGTATTTACTATATTAATAGACTCCATTTCTATGTGCAGCTCTTGAGCATTATCACACAAGGACTGCTGAATTTGGTAATACACTTGACACATCTATCACTGATGACAAAGGAACTTATGAATGGCTCTTGAAGGTTATGTGGAAAATTCATTTTGAGATGTAGTGCTTATTTCAAGTGGGTATGGCATACTCTATATGAACCTGTTCCATATTACTTCACAACAGATGTTTTTGTAGCAAGAAAAAAACCCTATTTCAACTTAAATATATAGCACTGTCTTTTAACTATTCATAAAAATCTGATCATCTTCAAAATGATACTTATACTTCATTGCTCATTGTTACAGATGTTGCTTAGTTTCCACTGATTTGTTTTCATAAAACCTTTATTGGAAAAAAGCAACAGCGACAAATCAGTGTGTTTATTTTATTTACTACAAATGCTAAATAAAAAGTCTGAAGCTATTTTTATTCAATCAGCAAAAGCACTCCAAACCTACATACACTTCATCAAATACATTAAATAAGCCTTTAATATGCAGGTATTTGCCAGAGAATGTGCACATGAAACCTAAAGTGAGTGTTAGGCCGCATTCACTTGGCAAACATTCCAGAACATCAGAGATTGAACTATAAGAAAAGATAAACCCATGAATCACAAGTATGATAGATGAGATGAACAGTACTTTAAACCATGGCCAGAGAACTCCCAACAAGTCAGAAACATGCAATAAACCTGAAGCCAAATGTCACAGAGTGCTGGCCTTTAGTCTCTGGTGTAGATTTAGGGTACGGTATATGTGGCCATTAAGGCCAGATTCATAGTTTTGTATTTCATACTGAGTCCCATTGTTTGTCAAAATGATTATCAGAGTTGCCATTACATCTGAGGGTCATACAATGTTGCATCCTGCTGAATGCAGATACATTTTGAAAACCAAACATATCTGATCATATGTAGATCAGCAAGCTGCAGAACCCTGCACAAAGTACCATGTTTACAGTGATTCCACCAATGATAGCAACCAACCTTTTGAGGAAAAACATTCCCATTGTTTAACGGGCATGAAAATCTGCATTGTATTATTATAATTAAAAATATGATACACATTTGCATTGATTCTCCAAGTAAACTGACAGGTATTGTTCTGTACAAACCCAATATACATGAAATCCTTTATGCGCATTGCCTATTTATTGATATGAAGCAAATTTACTATTGATGGATTACCTTCAAAAATCACCTGAAATGTTGACAATGGTCAGTCTGTCTATCCTGCTTGACAATTTTGTATTGATTTTGTATGATTAAATAAAATAAACTTCAAGAATGACAGAATTTTTGAGCCACCCAGTTAATCATCTTTGCTGTTCGTGTTTTGCCCAGTCTTGCCATCCTCCAGCATAGTGTTGCACACTGAACAGAGAAAAGGGAGAAAACACAAGTGAAATGGAAACCAAATACATGATTATCTTTATAAAAACCTGCTATTATAAAAAAATTGCACATAAAGTATAACAATTAAACATTTCCTTGAACTTGATCATGTCTTTTGACAATTGCCAATGATGTTGCTGAGCATGTTGGGTAAAGTACTGTAGTGTAAAAAATTAGGAGTTCATTAAATGGATCCTGAATGTTAACCTATACATAGGGCTATCTCAATTATTACATTTTTGCCTGATCGCGATAATTTGAGCTGGAATGCAATTGTTTTTATGACAATGTTTTTACACACTACTTTGATTAAAAAATCATGTTCACAATTTGAATAAGTGATGCCAATGTTAGAAAAGTCTCAACAAGTACCATGCAAATAATGTCCGTTTCCATCAGTTAGGATGTCTAGCACATGGGTTCAGAAAAGCATTTGACAGCTCTGCAGAAAGTTATAGGAGCAGATCATTTACTGAAACATGTTTGCTTCTTAAATTCAGTATGTTTAAACCTAGTTAAAAATGGTTTCGCAATGCACCATTAATTAACTGTGCAACATTATTATTTCATAGACAAATACGTTTCAGTCACTTATTTGTTGCATCAACTCTGACTAATATTGTAAGTCAAATTTTGTCTTTACATCCATATTTCCTTATTAGATAATGTACATTAAAATGCATGGACAGAATATCTTTTGTCCCATTGCATATTAGCATATGGAAATAAAATGATTTGTCCTTGTAAATTTTTAACTGAATTAATTAGCTGAGCGTTGAAACACGTTTGGCTATGTGAGAAAGTCTATTTCAAATAACTAGGCAATAATATTTGCAGCAGAGTGAGAGGTGAAATGTCACAACATGCAGGAAAATGTCATTGTTATTGCTTTGTGGTTGCCTTTGAGAACAGAAATTATTAACAACATAGATGAAGTGGAAATCCTAAAGACAAACCCAACTGCTCCACACTGGGTGCAATTTGGTTTTAAGACAAATGAAAGAGACCAATAATCTGGAGGAGATTAATTGACAGATTTTCTCTGGAAAGGTGAAACTCGAAAGTGCAAACACCACAAATCTGAAGAATCATCTCCGGATCCACCATGTATTTTTACAATATTATTAAGCTTACACAATCATATTGGCTTAAAATGTACAATAAAAAACAAGTAAAATCGTTACTTGCAATTATTTGTACGACAATTAACCGTCAACTAAGATGTAATAAGCATGACCACCCAACCTACACATAATTAAAATGAATATCACAAGGAAATCTCCTATAAAACTAAAAAGCACAGAGTTTGAGTGAGACGTTATTTCTAGCCTATGTGTGTCAATATTATAAAAGCCTGCAATGTATACTATGGTTTTATAGTAGTGTACGGGCAATGCAGCTTCCCTCACTCTTTATATCCTAGAGAGACGGCTGTGTCTAGGGCTGTTTTGCTCCTGACCCCAGCCAGGCAGGAAAAAACCACGTGGTCTGTCGGCTGGGGTTTGTCACCCCCATACGTCTCCTTGAATTCCTCAGGCTTCAGCTGGAGAGCAACATTCACCTGTCCCACTGTATTCAAAAAATACAAATAAAAAGTATTAAAACAGTATTGAACCGACACCATTAGTATACTTCAGGGACAAATGAAAAACCCAGAATCAAAAGTTGATATTGACAGCTCTCTTATGCCTAAACAAATTGTGACAGAGCTGTCACCTCTCAATGTCAACTGCCCCAAAACTTTTGGTGTGCTAAAATAGGGGATTTATATTCAAATGTGGTCGCAAATCTAAATGGTTAAACTACTATGTACACAAATAGCCTCAAATAAATGCTGAGTATCAAATCCAAACTTCTAGTGCATAGATTCAAATAAATACTTAGTTTTCCAATGATTACAGGGAGTTCTGTAACATATAGGTTCAGCATTGGGGGCATCCCTGGAACAATTGGGTAAATACTGAAAAAAACTGTGTTACCATATTTTGGAATTGATAATACAAGCTCTGTTAACTTTCCATGCGTGATGAAGAATAAAAGGACTTTGAGAAGCACTGCTTGTGAAGACTGTTTAAAACCATCAAAAATAGAATAAATCTCTGGCCTAAGATGATCCAGCCATCTAAGACACTGCCTCGGGTGAACATGCAGCCAATTCACCTTTCCGCTCTTTACGGTCCAATATAGCATACCAAAAATGCCCAAAAGATATACTGATAAAACAAAAAGCCAACATTGGCATTCACATTAACGGTCACTATTGCAATACACCAATGGGTGTTTTATTGTTTAGTGATAAAATAATGTGAGGCGTTCTGTGTGGTTTACATTGTACATTTAATTATTTTAGCAGACACTTACAGACTTACATTAATGGGAGCAAACTTTCAAACTGGCCCCCTTGTGGAAACTAAACTCTCAACCTTGGCCAAATGGGCAAGCCAACACTGCACTTAGTGTAAAAACATCAGCCTAGCTAAAATAATTGATTTGCGGTGCTAAAACAACTAAAGCATGTTGAATTTAAAACATTCTTTCTTGTTGATTTGAAAGGCAGTTTTCCATAAGTGTAGTGCAAGAGGTCATTAACGTAAAAATAGAGTGTTGGGCTTCCCAGGAATAAAGTGTTTACATTAAAGTTTTTTTTTTGTTCAGGAAAATCATATTTTAGCATGGGGGAGCAAATTTTTACAATAGGCAGATGTGCTTTTTTAAAGTTTAAGTCAGAGGATATGCAATAAAAAAGGGATAACTCACGAGGAACGTTGATTGACCCCGGGATGTGTCCATACTCACGGAGTTCCCACGGCTCTCGCACATCTATTACAACACCTTTCTGGCTAGCAAGCAGTTTCTTCAGTTGTTTGTAAGATACATCCGTTTCTGGCAATGTTAATGAACTAAAATTACGCAACACGTACACTTTGTTGGTGGCACTGATATCTGCAAAATAAACAAAACATTATTGACTAACATGTTCTAAAAAACACAGAAAACAGATTAACAGCATTTACAATGAGTTTCATTAAAATGGTATCACACTAAATAAACTTCACTATTTGCTCAGACAAAAAATGCATTCCAATCCTGCCAAGCAGACGTACATGATGTATATCGACAGTTTGTCCACAATGTGTTTGATATTTTCGAAGCACTTGTCACAGCTGGAATCAGGTTTCGGTTCAACAAAAGACGTGGAATCACTGCAGCAATAATTGAACATGCTTTCTGAGCCATGTGAATGCTGATACGTTGATCCAAATCAAAGATTTAACGACAATATCCTACTCAGAACGTATTATTGTGAGATCACTTCGCCGCTTCTGCCCTTCTCCTGTGACAGACTTGCGCATGCGTCGACGTTGCGTACGGGTCACACCGAGGACAGAAAGGCACGCTTATCAATTTACAATTAATTTAAATTACTGCATGTTTCTAAGAAAAACACATAACGTTTTAGTATTACGCTGATTATCCATATATACATTTGATTAGAATGACATATTTTACCTTGCTATATTAATTGTTTTTTTCAAATATTCATGTAATGTTAAGACATGTTATGCTTGACTAGAACGAGCCACCGTAATGCGTCACATGTTGACTTCAGCAATATACCATGTGACTTAGGTTTCTTTCGACATGTTCGTGACACTTTTGAAAAGTGAAGATTGTTATTGGAATTGTTTTAGTTATATTTACTACAATTATCATTTGCAACAATTGTTGTGTTGTGTATTTTTTATCAGTAACGAGACTAACTGCTAGTAGTGTGTGTTGACAGTTATTAGCTACAGTCGGTAGCTACCTATTACGCTAACGTTAGCGCATTGGCTAGCTAGAGGCAAAATCAAATAGGTGAGTTTTAAAATGTTAACTAACTACACATCAGTTTCAGAGGCAGTGTGGTAAGTGAACTACGTTAGTAACTACTAGTAAAACCGCAAAGTCGCAGGTCTATTCCACCGACAAATGTCAGACTTTGCTAGCTAGCTAAGTTATACATTATCTAAATACCTGTAGCTAGCTAACTTGTCATGTCTTTGTGAGCAAATGTTATCTAAGGATGACTTATCCGACGTAGAAGGTTAAACTATTTTTACTTCTGAATATATTTATTAGGATAGAATTTAATTGTGCTGGTGCAATTTTAGTATAATTAGGTGCTTCTTTGTATGTGGTGTTTTGATACCGGATTGGAATAAAAGTCTGCACATAAAGCATCACACAAATACCATTACTTAGTTGCCAGCCATTTGCTAAATCTATAGTACAAATATATTTCTCTTCAATCCGAAGCTACAGATGCGGCTAAAGGATCCCTTCTCCTTGAAAACCGCGGACATGACTAAGCGGACTAACAAGCCGAGGAAGCCTCGAGATGAAGAGTCATCAGACGAAGTTAGTGGTAAGATTACGGCAAGCTCCCTATTGTTACAACCCAAACTCCTATTTTAGTATGCACTGAGGGAGGGAGTTTTCATTCAACAAGACCCATAAACACAAAAATGTTAATGGAAGCACGTCAAATTGGATGTTAAATTAAAGCTGTTGAGAATATAAGACGTATCTAAATGTTATTTTTATAAATTTTCATGTATGTTTCTCGATGTGGATTCATAGCCATAAGTATGTTCATTCACTTTCCTTACTGTAGTTCATTAATCAAAATATATTTGTATTCAAACTCACTTTTATAACATTGCTAATACCCCACCAAGTAACAGTACAACAATAAAATATGTAAATGCAGACTTAATTGATTAAATGTCAAACAGTACATACACACACAACCCATAATTACAAAAAAGTTGTGACAACTTTTTTTAAATGAAAAATGGAAATATATCCAGTACCTAAGTATTCAGACCCTTTATCATGACTCTCTGAACTGAAGCATCCTGTGATCACCCTTGAGATGTCTGTGAAGTAAAATTGGTGTCCACCTTAAGGTTGTCATATCAGATTTTCACTATATGATTATCGTGGCCAAAATAATTCACAATAATTATATTATCGGGATATCTATAAAAATGTAAGAAAAAAAATGATGCAATCCATCAAATTTTTCTTGAACTTTATTTATTCTGTGTTTTGTCCTTTTTTTGGCAAATGAATTACACTTAAAATACAAGTGTAGGAAGATGATGAGAGTTTGTAACCATAAATATACACATTTAAAAAATGAAAGCGTACAAACAAACTATTAAACTTAATGAGCAACCAGATTAACTGATGAACAAAGATCGTCTTTTGGAAAAATGCAACAAATTTTAGACTGGTGAATAGGCTACGACAACGGCGCATCTTTTTCGTTAATTGAAATGCCAGTGAATAGGTCCAGACTTACAGTTTAAGCACATGTCTGTAGGAGACATGAAAAAGCTTTTGAAAAACCAAGAGGAGTTTTAGGAAATTTACTTTGTCATTTTTGCTTAATCAATAAGGTATTATCATATCTGTATTATACCACTATTTTATTTTTAAACATCACGATTATCGTGAATTCCGGTATATCGCGACACCCCTAGTCCACCTGTATAAGGGCTGCATGTGGACCAAAAAATCATATTGCAATTTTTTTGCTCGACATTGCGATTTTATTTGTGATATGATAAACAACACTTTAACAGGTCCTTTCGATGTGGTTTAGAGCACGTCTTTGGTGAAATAATGTTATTGGCTCTGTTATTTCTTGTCCCGATGAGCTTTTCTAATATGGAGTTACGCTTTCAAAAGAAGGGATGTGTGACATCAGACAGTACCCCTGCCTCAGCTCCTTCAAAAAAGAAACATTGAGTAAAATATTCAAAATAATGTATTGTTGGTAGTATTAACTCTGAACATGTAAACCAAATAAATACAGACAATCCACTTTTGGGAATGGTTACTAATTAAATTCAGATAAAAATGAGTAAGGGTTATTTTTCCACATTGTACATGCCTTAGGCCTATATATTTTATAGGATAGTGTATAGGCTTCTTATTTTTCAGACAAGTTTTTCCGTTAATCATTTTAAATATTTTTTTAATTATTGCACTTTTCACATCACTTGAATGTCTTCAACCTGCTTTTTTAGAGGGAAGATCTGCTTTTGTGTTTATATGTTTATAGCCTGTAGGGAATGTTTTTCTAAAGCGTAAAGGATTATTTTGTTTGTATATTTTCTTCTGTGTTCTATAGGCAATTTTTCCGATTTTGCTATAGATTAATGAATAAAAATATATTTTGTTGATCAATTCATCCTTTTGTTAGGATGACTCAGCATATTTTGAATTAAATTAGTCTTCACTAATGTGCCCATTAATATAGGTATTCCTGCACCCCATCATAAAACCATTCAGCCCCTGATTGTTGATGGTTGTTTGTCTGGCTTGGGCTGGGTTTGTCTTGTATTTCTGGTTGTGTCAAGAGGCTACTCAGCAATACATTTTTCATGCATGGCCCTATGGCCCTGTCTCAGGTGTTGAAATACGTTTTTTGTGTTGCCACATGTTGCTCCTACCACTGTCTTACAGGTTTTGCATATTATGTTATTTCTCTGGAGCCTAAAATATTCCCCAACAACAGAATATTCATTATTTTTCATCACCAAATAATCTGCAGTATCCATTACATTGTCTTCTGGGTCTATTTTTTTAATTTATCCTCTTCCTTTCCCTCTAACAGTACACGCTATGTTGCATCTTTGATGTTTCTGACTGGTAAGAATTTGCTATTCAGTGTGCCTACACAGGTAATATAGCGCACGTGTAAAAAATGTCTATGGTTGTGGCTGTTACTTTCATTATTTATAGGGCCAACACAGAATTGGAAATTTTTAAGAATACTAAATTTTACTCACTTTTAATTAATTGGGATGAATGAGAGGAGTGATCAGAACAATGTATTATAAAGTTTGATTGACCAATAAGAGAGATACAGCTGGACATTTGAATTATTGTCTTAAAATAGCGAAACATAGGGGAACAGGTGTTGTTAGGTTGCTTGTAGATTTGTTTTGACTGACACAATTGTGCTGTTTGCTTTCCCGGCTCCAAACTTTATAATAATAATCGGAATTATTACTTTTAAGTATGCAAACGGGTTCTAATATGAAGTCCTAATAAATTGTATACAAATATGATGGTAGCAAGGATGGCACACCAGTTTAAAATTATCATTTTTATTGTGTGTAAAAAGAAAAGGCCAAAATTGCCGCTTTCTGTAATTTGGAAATAGCTCAAAACAATGTTCAAATTGTTTTTATTATTTTTATTAATCATGCAACCTTAACCTGTAATGTAATTGATTCGACATGATTTACAAAGACACAACATCTGTACAGGATACTTCACACTACATGTTAGAGGAAAACTAAAGCCATTTAGTATAAGGAACACTTCATAGATTTCTGAGGTTGTGTCAAGGCATAGAAATGTTGTAGGTTCTAACAATCATAACAAAGTATTCAAAGTTCTCTGTAGCAAATAGTTCTCCATCATTGTGAAATGTTTGTTTGGAACCACCAGGACTCTTCCTAGAGATGTCTGTCCTGCCTAATAAGACAACAGGGCAGGAATGGCTTAGGGTCATAGAGATGACCAAGAAGCCAATTTCCACTCAAACAGAGCTTCAGGGATTTTCCCCGGAGATGAAAACTTGCTAGGGCTACCAATTCTGTAGCACTTCTTCCAACAGTCCTTTATGGAGAGTGACTAGACCGAAGCCATTCCTGTGTAAAAGGTTTATGACATGCCGCTTTTAGAACTCTGAGAACATCAAGAGAAAGATTATTTGGTCTGATGACACTCCAATCAAACTACTAGGCCAGAATGACAAGCATTATGTTTGTCAAAAATAAAGTACTGCTCATCACTTGGATGATGCAGCACCTACAGGTGTAGCTAGGTCATTAGAGCAACATTCTATGAGTATGCTTCTCAGCGGCAGGGACAGGGAGACTGGTCAGGATTCAGGAAAGAATCAGTGGTGGAAATTACAGCGAAGTCCTTCAAAAAATCCATTCCACAGTGTGCAGGACCTGGGACTGGGGTGAAGATCAGTAGTATATGTAGGGTATATTCTGTCACTTTGGTGATCTCTGAACCTGGTTGGCGGGGCTTCCATTTTGATTCGACAGGTGGGCGGGATTTCCGGTTTGGTAGGTGGGACTTCCGGTTAGACATGCACGTCCTGTATGACGTGTTAGGGCGGGACTTTGGGGATGATGTATACATGTTCAACCCGGATTCATCAACTACACCTGGATATGTTGCCACAGGAGTGGAAGTTGAACGACGGGCGGATCGGTGGATACATTTTCACCCCTGGGATAGTAGAAGTCGCATTTTATGAATTGCCTGAATGACAAGAGTTTAAGGCTGGTGTGACTGATCTTTAATTACAGTTTATGAACCACCTTTCGAAAGGTGTTATATTTGGGCCCAAAACAGGGCACACAAACAGAATGACTGTTCAATTCGAACTATTTCCTGACAATGTTGGTATGTTAGTGTGACTGCGACTGCGGATTGCTCGACAGACGTACAACCCTGATGTCCCGCCTTAAGCTAACGCAGTCCTCAACACAGCATTAGAACAGACAGACTGCCAGTGACTATCAAACTGTCAGCAGACTTTACGAAACATGTCTCAAAAATACAACCAACCAGAGTTTGAAGAACCCAGGGCTGTGGACTGGCTGTGTGATGCTTTCGATGACAGTGCTGAACTCTGCTACAGTACCCCGGACCCCAAAAGCTCAATTCCACCGGTATACCCACCAAGAAACTACCACTGGCTTGACGGACTTGGCGCTCAGCTTGGACCTCTTAATCTGTCATACCTTTCAAATGCTGACAAAAGTTATCTCAAAATGGACAAACGCCTTGCACCACAAATTTTAAAGATCATCAAAGCAACATTGAGTATGATCCTGGAACACCTTGCTGCGGGCATTCTCTTGAATGCATTCATCGGATATGAAGTGGACCACCCGAACCAGAGAATACATTCTTGTCTCAACCCGCCTGATCATTTATTTAAGACCCATTATGATGACATTTTGGGAACAGTTGTAACACCACGACAGAAACATGCTGTTCAAAGCTTTGAATGCATCAGGGTTTCAAGCACTGCTGATGGATGTTCACGTAGCAGCCAAGAACTTTCTGCATGAGCTCAAGTCGGAGCTGAACATCACACAGAGACTGAGTGAGAATAGGGATGAATACATGGATACATTAAATGAGGAAGCTGTACGCAGTAGTGTCTTGGTGTGACAAAAGCCAAGAGACTACTGTCTGTGGATGGGTAACTTCAGTTGTCGTGTTTACATGTATCTAAACAAATTCTGTGTGGCTTTAGTGATCTAACAGGGGATGCACAAAGCTATCAAGTGTGTATTTATTTGATGGTTGTAGACTTTTTAATAACCAAGATCATGTCAATATAAATCGTTTTAACTATCTGAACAAGCATATGGAAACGGTCAGGAACACATCTGATGATTGTCCAAAGTTATTGTAAAACTGTGTTGAATCAAATGATTTAAACATCGTTATGTATAAGCGTCAAATGCTGACCACAAAGACTTTAAAATTGGGTACGTGTTATGTGTGTTTACGTGCTTAACAGATGTTTGTGTGCTGATATTGATGAGTAATGATGCTGTGGATATAGATTGTATTTATAAAATGTTTACTGACCAGGTTATGTAAAGTATTTACTATGACCCGGCAAACCCTGGGGCTTATGTGAATAGAGCTGGTTTGAAAAAAGCATATTTCGATAAAAGTGGGGACATCCTCAAAAATGGCAATGCAAATAACTAGCTACTCACCCAGGATGCATAAACGCTACACAGGCCTGTAGCGATACATTTTCATAGATATAGAGATATTGTTCATGATATACATCACAATTTCAGCTGGATTTGGTTGACATCAGTGTTTTTTGTGTGGAAAATGATAACATGAGATGTGTTAACATACGTAGATGTAAGAAGCAAATCCGCATGGATTCGTGTGCCGAGAAATATAAGCGCTATGGAGATAAGGCGAGTATTAGAAGACATTAAAAGGAAGAACACCACAAAAAGTCCAAATGGACAAGGGAAAGGAGTTTTTTTATTTACATTTTGAAATGATAATGAAGAAGTACAACATAGAACCTTTTGCTACAGGAAATGTCAAAGCCAGTATCGTTGAGAGATTTAATAAAACAATGAAATCACAAATGTGGAGGTTTCTCACAGCTGCCAACACTCATCGCTATGTTGGGGTTATTCAAAATTTAGCTACCATTGATCTATTAAGATGAAGCCTGTGGACGTTTGTGAGGAATAGTTTAGCCTAGTTCTCAAGAACCTGTATGGTTTAACCATAATGAGAAATGGTAATCAAAGTTACAACTTCTGGGTTGGGGATACTGTGAGACTCAGTTGAAAGGAGCATTTACAAAGGGCTATGATAAAGGGTACACAGATTGATATTTTACAATAACAGAATGCATTCCGCGGGTACGTCCTATATATTGAATAAAAGATAAATCATTGTAAAACGTCAAACATGTTGTGTTGATTGTTGTGATGAAAACTTGAAATAATCATCTGTTATACGAACGACTGAGAAGTTCTTTATTTGAATAAATCGCAAACATTTTCCATCTTGCACGAACAAAACAATGCAATCATAAATCGCAAAGTCACAGGACATGTATACATCATCCCTGAATTCCCACCCTAACACTCGTCATATAGAAAGTCCATATTTCTACCTACCAAACTGGACCTGACACACAATGCTTGCGTTGCTTCAGGACAAGCCTGTGAATGTCTTGAAGTGATCCAGCCAATGACTGTTATAGGGCATTTGCCAGATGACCTGAATATTGCTGACACATCCCATAAAATTTGCCAGATTTTGTGTATCTACAAGAAAAATGGGAGAAACTGTCCAAAGTCCAGGTTTTCAAAACTGGGAGGAGCATACCCAAAGAGACTTAAAGCTGGTATCACTGGCAAAGGATCTTCTACAAACTACTGATATTCAATAAATTGGCACACATTTCAGAAATCTTGTTTTCATTTTGTCGTTATGGAGTGGTGTGTGTAGGTTTATTGGAAAATGTAAATGAATCAAATCAAATATTTTCTGGGGAGGAAGTAGCGCTAATTAAAAAAGATTATTCTGTTAAAGAACTTTAGAGTAGGACCAGGTGATATGGCCTAAATGTTATGACAATATACACAATATATGTCCTGTGTTGTTTAACACATCTAGATGTGAATACCATGAAATGAAAGCTGAAATTCTGAACTCTTGTCTCATACCCATCTTTTGATCTTAAACCCAATTGTCTTCAGTGTACAACAAAAACAACAGAATTTGCCTTACTGTTCCAATACTTTTAGAGGGGAATATATTTCGTGTTTTGGATTTCAACTGCAATAAAAACAACTGTTTAAGAGCACACTAGAATGTTATCTACTACTTTTTAAGAGTATACCATTGGATTGCTCTTGTGCTGTTCTATTAGTAGGCTGTATATTAGGCCACATTTTGGAAATACAATAAACTTAAAATCAGTACAATTAGCATGTCTTCAGATAGTCTTATTAAAAATAATTTGGTAATCAAGCATTCGAAAGTGTTTTAAACGTCTACTGTTCAATGTAATTCGTAATAGTATTCTTCAAATGCATTTTTTTTTTCCATAGTGACATCTGTGGTTATTGGCTTGGGCAGCCATGGCTGTGCTGTGAATCTTCATTTTACACACGGCATTAAAACTATTCTATGACCAATTTACTGTACATTGGGGCAAAAAATGATTTAGTCAGCCACCAATTGTGCAAGTTCTCCCACTTAAAAAGATGAGGCCTGTAATTTTCATCATAGGTACACTTCAACTATGAGAGACAAATTAGGGGGGAAAAATCCAGAGAATCACATTGTAGGATTTTTAAAATAAGGTAAAATAAGTATTTGGTCACCTACAAACAAGCAAGATTTCTGGCTTTCACAGACCTCTAACTTCTCTGTCCTCTCGTTACCTGTATTAATGGCACCTGTTTGAACTTGTTTTCAGTATAAGAGACACCTGTCCACAACCTCAAACAGTCACACTCCAAACTCCACTATGGCTAGGACCAAAGAGCACCAGAAACAAAATTGTAGACCTGTACCAGGCTGGGAAGACTGAATCTGCAATAGGTAAGCAGCTTGGTGTGAAGAAATCAACTGTGGGAGCAATTATAAGAAAATGGAAGACCTACAAGACCACTGGTAATCTCCCTCGATCCAGGGATCCACGCAAGATCTCAACCCGTGGGTTCAAAATTATCACAAGAACGGTGAGCAAAAATCCCAGAACCACACGTGGGGACCTAGTGAATGACCTGCAGAGAGCTGGGACCAAAGTAACAAAGGCTACCATCAGTAACACACTACGCTGCCAAGGACACAAATCCTGCAGTGCCAGACGTGACCCCCTGCTTAAGCCAGTACATTTCTAGGTCCGTCTGAGGTTTGCTAGAGAGCATTTGGATGATCCAGAAGAGGATTGGGAGAATGTCAGATGAAACCAAAATAGAACTTTTTGGTAAAAACTCAACTTGTCGTGTTTGGAGGAGAAAGGATGCATCCAGAGAACACCATATGTACTGTGAAGCATGGGGTTGGAAACATCATGCTTTGGGGCTGTTTTTCTGCAAAGAAACCAGGACGACTGATCCATGTAAAGGAAATAATTAATGGGGCCATGTATCGTTAGATTTTGAGTGAAAACCTCGTTTCATCAGCAAGGGCATTGAAGATGAAACGTGGCTGGGTCTTTCAGCATGACAATGATCCCAAACACACAGCCCGGGCAATGAAGGAGTGACTTCGTAAGAAGCATTTCAAGGTCCTGGAGTGGCCTATCCAGTCACCAGATCTCAACCCCATAGAAAATCTTTGGAGGGAGTTGAAAGTCCGTGTTGCCCAGCGACAGCCCCAAAACATCACTGCTCTAGAGGACATCTGCATGGAGGAATGGGCCAAAATACCAGCAACAGTGTTTGAAAACCTTTTGAAGACTTACAGAAAACATTTGACCTCTGTCATCGCCAACAAAGGGTATATAACAAAGTATTGAGATTAACTTTTGTTATTGACCAAAAACTTATTTTCCACAATAATTTACCAATAAATTCATAAAAAATCCTACAGTGTGATTTTCTGGATTTTCTTTTCTCATTTTGTCTCTCATAGTTGAAGTTTGTCTATGATAAAAATTACAGGCCTCTCTCATCTTTTTAAGTGGGAGAACTTGCACAATTGGTAGCTGACTAAATACTTTTTTGCCCCACTGTATATTTGAACACATGGAATACCTTTCCAAATAAACCAACCTGTGTTTTCATTAGTTTATAATAAATGAGTCTTCATTATTATGGCCTTCTCTAGCCAACCTTTTTCTGAGGTAGCATTTACACTTAACAAGAACTGAGTTCTCTAACTGACCTCAGCAAATATGTTATGGGAAAATCCATACGGTGGTACATATTTCTACTTTTGCACCATTTATACATCTATACATCCAGCACTTTAATTAGATTATCTGTATTGGCAAGTTTTGAAAATCTGTGTTCTGTTCTTGAGCAAGGCCACACATTCCAATTGCTCCTGTATGGATAATAAAACAAAACCTTTTATGCATTATAGGGCTGATGACTTTTTGATGTCGGGTAGACAATGCTCGCTAAGGGATTTGTAGTTTCTGCTAGAAAGGATTAGGAATCAAACATCAATGTAACTTGTTGCTCCTCAGGGCTGACCTGCCAGCATGTCAGCAAGGCAGTTGATCTGAGCTCGGTCAAGAAGGCGGTGACCTCATGCATGTGGTCCACATGTTCTGATTGCCTCCGGGAAAGGACTTTGGTAGACGGGGTGCCAACCAGCGGTCACGACATTCTCGTATGCCTGAAATGTGGCTTCCAGGTGAGCTGTATTTTTAAATGCTTTAGTGTACTGCAGGAGGGTTATTTAACATGAACAATACTTCGCAAATGTCTTCGGCTATCTGACAAAATTGTTTGCATTCCAAGGCAGGCACACAAAATCCAGACTAGTTTTACAAAACCCCTGAGCTATTTGTTACTTTTCATTGTATTTAATATTTATTTGTATTGTAATGTTGTATGAAGTTTTTAAAAACAAATAAACTGTAAATACTCAGTTGGCTCTGAAGAATTTCTCAGGCAGCGCTTGTGTAAAGGGGAGATTTATAAGAGTGTATTGAATGGGGATGGTGATCCTGGGAGCTGTCCCCCTCCTCCCACAGGGCTGTAACCAATCAGAGAGTCAGCACTCTACCAATCACCACCAAACCCTCCGCCCTGAGACCCACTGCATCTCAATCAGCCTTAGTACATGGAAGGCCTGGTAAGGATCTAACACCCACATTACCGTTTTCTACTTTTTAGAATAATCATGATGACATCAAAACTGTGTAATAACATTCATGTAGCAACAAAAAAGTGTTAAACTAATCAAAATAAATGTCATATTGTAGATATCTATTGATTCATATTGTAGCCACCCTATTTCGTTGATGACAACTTTGCACGTTGTTTGCGTTCTATCAACCAGCTTCATGAGGTAGTCCCTGAAATGACGGTCAGTAAACAGTAGGGCTGCACGATTTGGATAAAATATTGAATTGTGATTACTTTGACATATTGCAATTACGGTTATGATTTGGGTGTGAACAGTGTAGATACTCTCCCTTAAAAAATGGCCATCATAGCTTACATAATGCGCTAATCTAGTTAATTGTTTTCTATTTCACACTTTTTTTCCAATTTGAACCTTGTTAATACCATGCTGTTGTTTATGTGGGTCATTATTTTGGTGCCACTTGCTATCATCAAGCAGACATTGTTTCTAGCAGTTGCAATGTTAACTCAAACTAACATTAAAAACCATCAAGTATTTTATCGAACTTAGTTCAGGTATTTAAGTATTCTACAAAAATATCTGATGTAATAGAATGAGACAAAGAAAAATCTTATCAGAAATTTGAAAAAGAATTACCTGGTTGCATAAGTGTGCACACCCTCTTATAACTGGGGATGTGGCTGTGTTCAGAAATAACCAATCACATTCAGACTCATGTTAAATAAAAGTTGTTACACACCTGCCATAATTTAAAGTGACTCTGATTAATCACAAATTAAGTTTTCCTGACATTGTCTAAGTTTCAACTCAGATCAAAAGCCATGGTTTGCTGAGAGCTTCCAAAGCATCAGAGGGATCTCATTGTTAACAGATATCAGTCAGAAGAAGGGTACAAAATAATTTCCAAAGCATTAGATATACCATGGAACACAGTGAAGACTGTCATCATCAAGTAGAGAAAATATGGCACAACAGAGACATTACCAAGAACTGGATGTTCCTCCAAAATTAATGAGAAGACTAGTAGAAAACTTGTCTGGGAGGCTTTGTATGTGATACATGTGAAAACAATCTCCTGTATTCTTCATTTGAATGGGCTGTTGAGCAGGGTGGCAAGACTGAAGCCTATTACAAAACACCCAAGCCTGGCTAGAGTTTGCAAAAACCAACATCAAGTCACAGTGAGGCATGGCAGAATCATGCTTTGGGGCTGTTTTTAGTCAGGGTGGAGGGAATTATGAACAGTCCCAAATACCAGGCAATTTTGGCACTAAGCCTTCAGATGTCAGTTAGGAAGATGAAGAGGAAGTTCACCTTTCAGCACGACAATTACCCAAAGCACACATCCAAATTCACAAGAGCATGGCTTCACCAGAAGAAGATTAACATTTTGGAATGGCCCAGCCAGAGCCCAGAACTGAATCCAATTGAACATCTGTGGGATGATCTGCAGAGCGCTGTGCACAGAAGATGTCCTCCCAATCTGACAGATTTTGAGCGCTTTTGCAAAGAAAAGAGTGGGTAAATATTGCCACATCAAGATGTGCCATGTTAATAGACTCCTACCCAAAAAGACTGAGTGCATTAAAATAACATCAGATTGATCAGAAATGCAGTGTAGACATTTTTAATGTTGTAAATAACTGAAAGTGGATGATTTTGAATGTAATTTCTACATAAGAATACATAGGCCCATTATCAGCAACCATCAGTGCTGTGTTCCAATAGCACATTGTGTATGCTTAACCAAGTGTATCATTTTAAAAGGCTAAAAGATCAGAAAATCTTTTGCAATTATGTTAGCACATTTGAACACTGTTCTGCTGATATAAAGATGCAATCAAACTGGCCTTTAGGTCAGTTGAGTATCTGGAGCATCAACATTTGTGGGTTCGATTGCAAGCTCAATATGGGCTGAAACAAATAACTTTCTTTTGAAACTTGGCAGACTATTCTTGTTATGAGAATTTCATGCTATTCCATGTGAGGAATTGCCCCAAAACTGTATTGTTTACAGCTCTCTTCACAGAAGAATGCAAACTGTCTATCCAAAATAGAAAGAGGAATTGGAAGCCCTTGTGCACAACTGAGTCAGAGGGCAAATACGTGTGTAGTTAGAGAAACAGACACCTCACAGGTCCTCAACTGGCAGCTTCATTAAATAATACTGGTGAAACACCAGTCTCAGCGTCTCCAGTGAAGAGGCGACTCCAGGAGGCTGGCCTTCTACTCAAAGTTGCAAAGATAAAGCAATAGTTCTGACTAGCCCATAAAAAAAAGATTAAGATGGGCAAAAGAACATAGACGGACAGAGGCAGATTGGGGGGGAGATGGATGGACCGATGAATCTACGTTTGATTTGTTCAGATCACAAAGAAGAACTTTTGTGAGACACAGACCAAATGAAATGATGCTGGAGGAATGCTTGATGCTATCTGTCAAGCATGTTGGAGGCACTCTGGTGGTCTTGGTTGGTGGTTGTAAATTGTGAGATTTGTACTGGGTTAAATGGATATTGAAGAAGGAAGGCTATCACTCCATTTTGCCTTGCTCTTCCCTGTGGATGTTGCTTTATTTTCTCCTACAACAGGACAATGACTCAAAGCACAGCTCCAAACTCTGCAAGAACTATTTAGGGAAGTCAGCTGGTATTCTGTCTGTAATGAAGAGGCCAGCACAGTCACCGGATTTGAGTTTCTTGACCGTACATCTAAGAAGGTTCCATCAAGCCGATCCAATTAATAGGTGGTCCATCAGGACGTATCGTGTGAAATCTCTTCAGATTGCCTCAACATATTGGCAACTAGAATCCTGAAGGTCTGTAAGGCAGTAATTGCTGCAAACGAAGGATTCTTTGATGAAAGCAAGGACACAATTATTATTTTAATTAAAAAATATTATTTCTAACCTTGTCAAATGACTATATTTTCTATTGAAAATCATTTCATGTGTGTTGTCATGGAAACAAGGAAATTTCATTGTGACCCCAAATCTTTGAACGGTTGTTGTTGTGGGAATTCCTAGACTGTCAAGCAGGTTGCCAAGAGAGTGCATGTGTGTCATCAAAGTGGTGTCTAAAATGTTCATGTTTTTATTTGTTTGTTTTTGGGTCACTACATGATCCCATGTGTTATTTTGTAGTTTAGATGTCTGAACTATTATTGTACGAAGTGAAACTTTGTACAAATAAACATTGAAAAGGTTTCAGCAATTCCACTGTTCAACATTGCCCCACATAGCAGTTTTCCATTGTAGCCATGAAAATGTGAAACAGCCAGTCAAACATTTGCACTTTCGATAAAAATATTTATTCCAAGCCGTAGTGCCTCACAGAAGACATTTTCATAATATTTATGCTGATTGCATTGTTGGCTGTCCTTTTCCCCTTTGATTTTTTTTGTCAGGTGTTTTGAATGCAACGAAGAGCTCTCCACTCACTGCAATAAGATGGCTTTGGCCCAGACCCTGGACTTCCTACAAAAGCATTCTGTCAAGGCAGCTTCAGGTAACAGACATTCAACATGTCAGACAAGGGAATGACTTGCCTTCCGCTCAATTACATTTATCTCTTCGGTATATTTATGTGCAGTCGATGATAACATTAGTCTGTCAAATGAAATAGAGGTTCTACAACTTAGAGTTCTTTTCAAATCTAATAACTTATTGGTAATACAATGTTGCAATTTTTCAGCCTTGGCTTAAGAGCTAGCTGGAATTAAATAAAGTGGAGAACGGTGTCTTGATATCCTACGAGCAGTTTCAACTTCCTTGGAAGTCTCAACTTCACTGTATTTTGTGTGGAATTTTATTTATTTTTTGTGATCTCTGCTGAAATATAGGAATGTTTCTGAATGCAAATCTCGCTAGTGGAGACCTTTTTCAAAAGAAAACAAATATATTTCTTGCCACTATGTTTCAGTTTCACTTCAAGGTATGGAGTTCAGTACAGCACACTACCTCCCCCTTGTGGCAGAGGCTTTTGTGATTCCATTATTAGGACCCTGTTTCCCTTCACTTTGGTTTATAATTGTTAAGCTACACCTAACTCTTATCAGACACTCATCATCCAGTGTAATTTATCTGGTAACAGTTGTTACTACGTATTATTTCTGTACAAATGTTAACAAATATTTTGTATGTCTGTATCCGTTTCAAGAATGTTCAAGTTGTAATGCTCCCTATTTTAACTTAAAAACCCAAGTAAAAAACATTTACACATTGTTTCCATGACACCACAAATTTGCAATTCACAATATGCAGCATTTTGTCCTATTGCTATAATTATCCTGGACCTTTGATAAACCCCGTATGAAATTAGATTGCCCAGGTCTTCCTTGACTGTTTCAAAAGTCTGCCCCTTCACACACAAGTGGTTCTGCAGCCTAGCCACGCGTTAATTGAACTGTACGGGCTAAGCCAATTCCACCTTACCCGAGCCAGCTGAGCTGCCACCCCCCCAGTGGTATATTCACATTCCTTATGACTTCCCTGGCCTGAAGACTACCAACAGCCCTAACTGTTCTGCCCTGTGGAATTCCCTTGCCTGTCCTGTGCCTCGTACCTCCTGCTCTTACTCCAGCTTATTCCCATGTCCAGACTGGTCCCCCCCACAGCCAGTGGGAGCATCGCTCCAATTCCCCCTCCTCCCCCGCATGGTCGCACTCATTAAAAATGTTAGGCGCATGAGCGATGCTCCCCGGCTGGGTTCTCTTAAGAATGAGAGCATCTGGGTGCGGTCCAGCCACTGTGCTGAGCTTTCTCCCACGGCCCACCTCGCTGCGTCCCCTGTCCCAGGCTGCATGTCTCAGAACCTCTGGGACTTCCCTATGTGGCACGCTTGTGGAAGCCAGGGTCCAACAGCGAGTCCAACAGGCTTGAGACCAACAGCTGCATTGCTTTTCTAGGGATCAACAATACCACAGTCTAGACACACGTGCGCACACTTGCAATAGACCTGGATAGACATCTGTTTTTCTCGTTGTAGCGTCTCTGGCAATAAAACCAATCTAAATTGGCTTATTTCTCCCTGATGGCCTCATTGGAGTCATGATCACATGAACAACTGGGTCACCAGAAAAGATCAGCCGATGAAGCTGTATGTCCTACTTAGTTGACTCTATTAAAATGGTGCTTGCTTTCTGGGCTGAGGTGCTTATCTCCCAGTTGTCATTGAACCCTGTTAAAGACAAACTACGATCGGCTCACACTTGAAACCAAATTAGACCTATTTGTTTCCAATCTGGCCACTCTAAGTCCTTTCGTATTTTTGGTGCTATGGATTTAGCAGTAACTTCAAAAGCACTCAATGGTTTTGGCATTTAAAAAATAGATGCTTAGACCGAAGGTCTGTTTTGCGGCTGAACCCTGAAAAGAAAATAGTAAACAACAGAAAGTGTGGGGTGTACTTTCTTTAAGGAAATATTCCTCCATACTTTTGAATGGTCCTAGAGGCTCCAGTTTCTTCAGTTTAAAATTATTGGAATTTATTCCAAATGTCAGGTGCTGAAAAAAACATCTACCTAACTCAGTGGATATTGATAGTATCTATAGAGTTAACGATCCTAAGACCGTGTTTGATAGTTTATACCTCTGTATGTAGAGTTGGGAGGTAACGGATTACAAAAAAAGCAATAACTGTTACGTTACCTGCTAAAATATTGTAGTTGGATTACATGTGCTTTTGGAAAAAATTATGTTTAGGTTTTGTATTAGGTCAGACTTGGGCTTTTTGAATGTATGGCAATAAGGCAAATAGTGGATGAGGATAGTGGGAAGGGAAAGGTAAAAAAGAAATAATTGATCACTTCAACAACCAAACGAAATACCTACTAACTGATGAGTTGATTGGTCTTATAAAAAGGAAAATATTGGACACAAGATTGGGTGATTAGGCCTCAACACGTTATTCATTTATCTTGAAAAAATATGAATATAGACTACTGTCTTTTTAAAATAATTCCTCTTTACTTAGACCATTTTAAGTGTCTTAAAGGGAAAATCCACCGCTTAGCTTAGATAATTAGGAGATATTCAAGGTTTTTCATACGTATATACTGCAAAAGGATTTTGGAAATTTCACACTACAAGAGTTCAACCAATGATGTAATTCATTGATTTAGTCAGCTTTTTGATGTAAAAAGGAATCAAGTCATATTTTGTAGCAATTATTGTGCCCTTTCTGTTTTGCAGATGGCTCGATAACACTAGTGGCGGTTAGATATTGTTGTCCTTGTTCAATAGAGCAATTGGACTTAAACAATTTTCCTGGATAGACAGGTTGACTAATTTTCACTGGCTTTATCAACACTACAGCCTTGACCGGAGTTCTACTTCCTTGTCAAAATGTGTTCCCACTTTTGAAGTTGGTCTTTTTGATACAATACTTTTTTGCTTGGGTTTGATTGATGTGTTTTCACACCATAAAGTCATTATTTGTGACATTTGGAGTAATATTCTACAAACTTTGCTCAACCCCTCAGCAAACATACTATATATATCTAATTTCTCTGAAAAATATTTAGGCTTAGAATCCTTGTTTGGGAATCATGCATGCATAGCAATTTTCAAACCTTGTCAGGTGAACCCACACAGGGTCGCTACCCCTAGTTTGGGAAATATTTCTCTTATTCCGTGACATGCTTAAATATACAATTATAGATGGTCATACCTTTTATCCATGGCTACAGTTTTGAGTGTGGTTACATTTCTTTGGCACTATCCCCCAGATTTCCCCTTTTTAAATTACCTGTTACCTTTCCTGCCACCTGATTGTTCCACACCGGCTGGCTAAATAGGAAAATGAAACGGGCAGCCATTGTCGCGGTCAATTGGAGTGCTACAATCGGATGGGGACCTGGTGAAATTGCATTTCTGCTTGAAGGCCAGGTTTTTAGGCAGAGGCTGCTGTTGCATTCTCTGTTTCCCATATACCACGGTCACAAAAGAATCCCAGCAAGAATTTTTCTGAATCCATAATAGTTTTGTACAACAACAGCTCAGGGAAGAAAGAAAATCAATTAACCGTGCTCTCTCACCAACAAGGCCTTCAGCTCAAGTACCAGAGTCCCAGTAAAAGGAGACTTGACCTCAGGGAGCTAGGCTTGGGCTTGTAACACAGCTGGGGAGTCTTTGTGGAGGAAATTAAATTGTTACCTCTGAATAGGCGTCAGAGCTTGGCACTCGCAGCGTTTTGCCCATTATTTTCTGGTATTGATTTTCATCCATCCATGTGAGTAATAACTTCCACTCTTTGTTATACGTGTACTTGCGACATCAAGGACACACACATACAATTGTATGGAATCTTTACTTATTACTATTATTGTAATATTTCATTCAGATTCCTGTCCTCCCACTATTACAAAAACCAATGGCTGGTTTAGGCTTTGTGAGTGGATACGATCACAATCTCCTAAATTTGTTTGTTGATGTATGACTTGATTGAAGAATGTTAAGCAGTGAATGTGAAGAAATTTGAAATTGTGAGCCCTCTTGGTACTGCTGCAACTGGTCTGTTTTTTGTGATTATAAATGTTTTATAGTCCCTTTGGAAAGTAGTCAGACCCTTTGACATTCTCCGCATTTTGTTGTGTTATTGTATTTATTAGTAATTTATAAATGAGTCTACATACAAATCCCCATAATTATAATAAGAAAACATGTTTCTAGATGTTTGGCAATTTATTTAGAAAGGAAAAACTGAAATATCATATGTACATAAGATTTCACATACTTAAAGCAGTACTTTTTAGCATGTTCTTATAGTCTCGCCACTGGTGGGGTTCATGGACACTGGGGTACTCAAGGACTTGTCCCCGAAGCCTCTCAGGCCTCTCCTGACTGATTCTTCTAGTTTTGCATTTTGTTAGTGTTCTGGTCACTACTTGTACCTGCAGTCCATTCAGATTGTCCAGCTTTGGTTTTTGGTGTGAGTTTGAAGCCAGACCTCAATTGGTTGGTGATTTTGGTTTTCATTTGCTGTTATGTCATTTTCTTCTCAATGAATTACACAATGTACAGTGAAGATTAAGATTTTTTATGGATTTTGTTCATCAAGACCCAATGTGTAATTTAAGTGTTCCCTTAATTTCTTTGATCATGTATTTATTAACATATTAACATGTAAAAAGAAAATTAATCATCAGCTTTATAATTAATCACAGTCAAAATGATTGTCTATTTTCATTGTTATGCTATGTTCATGTTAATTTGAGTTGCATTAAAAATGCAACAGAGCTGTAAATATTACAGCCATGTCATGTTGGTTCTTCTCTATTCTTGAAGTGACGCCACATTTTTTCCTTCTGTGATTGTGAACAGATAACACCTAGTTGCAGAGAACACCTAGCAGGAGGACCAATGATGTTGTACTACTACTGCCAGTAGAGGACTGGCCACCCCCCAGAGCCTGGGTCCTCTCTAGGCTTCTTTTAAATTTTGTTGCCTCTTTTAGGAAGTTTTTTTAGCCACTGTGCATCAGCCCTGTTGTTGCTTCCTCTTCGGGGTTTCAGGTTGGGTGTTTTGTAAAAGCACTTGGGACAACTGCTGATGTAAAATGGGCTTTATAAAAACGTTTCATTGATTGCTGCTCTTGGAACCCTTCCAGGATCTTCAGCACACTCTTCCACTGGGTCACCTCCAAAAGCCATAGCTTGTGTAAAGACAGGTCCAGCAAAGCAAGTGTGATCGCTGGTCCTGAGGCTACAATTAGTGTTTGTGCGAGACAGACAATGTGAAGGAATGCCAGAACATGTCATATTAGAAGCATTGTCATGCTGCTTCTTTCTCTCTAACTTCCCACTCATTTAACACTAGAACTGCCAAATGCCTAGGCCAATTGGCTTTTGAGTTTGTTATTAAAATTAAACTGCCATTTTGAAAGCTACACCGTTTTCCTTCCATGACCTTCCCTAAATAGGCATGTATTACATTGTTCTGTTGTTGGAATTCTAAACTGACAAACAGAAAACAATTTAGAGACTATTTAACAGTTTTTTTTATTCCCTGTTTTCCGACTTTATCCGCCAACAGCCCACGCTATTTAACAGTGGTACCCAAATGGTACCCAGGCGCTAATCACCCCTCGCTGAATGCATGACGTCAGTGGATTATGTGATACTCTTAAGCTGAATGAAAACTAAATTAGGCTATTTAGTAGGCTAATTCATCTAATGTAAATCGAAAATATAAATCTTCGTTATTTTAGAAGGGAAAAAGAAACAAAATCACACACATCCTATCGTGTCTTTTAAATTTTCTCTGCTTATTTTACTCAAGATTAATATTGTACAAATATATTAGGCTAAATAATTATTCACAAAACTCTATCCCTTCTTTCTACTAACTCCTCTTGGTTTTTCCATAACTTATTCTTCTCACTTATAGAAGAATCGTATATGCGAATAATCTGGGAAACCATAGCTATGCATTAGCATTGAAATCAATCTGATAGCCCTACTATATCCCCCGGGAGAGGCTGTGAACGGCAAGTCTATTTTTTTCCGACCTCTTTTTTTTTTTTTTCTTCTAATAACTCCTCTTGGTTTTTCAATAACATATTAATGTTACCTATAGAAAAATTGTATATGCCAGTAATTTATGAGACTAGAGCTATGCATTGGCCTTGTCTTTCTCTATATACTATTTTTATTTTTTTATTTTTTAATATGAGACCTTCAATACACAAACATTCTTGTATTTTTTCAAATTCATTAGCCATTTAAATCAGACAAATTCTGTAATTGATCATTTTTAGACTTCTATATAGTTTGATGACGACCCAGTTGATGAACTGATGCTCTGACTGGCTAGTGATGCTGCAGAGGAGAATGTCCATGCTAATGGGGCGATTGGTATGCTAATTACTCCAAACGGTGTTTGTCTCTGTCAGTTATAGGGGGTGGAAAAGGTCTGGCGGTTCTAGTGTTAACATCTACAAAGAGAGACTGCACTGTTTGTAAAAATTATTTCTGGATTTTAAAAACTATTTCAGATTGTCCGAACAAGAATCCCAACAAATTGGAAAATGCTGTGTATTGCCCGGCCTTGTATATAATTATGGAATATTGTGTCTTATTGAATTTATTTCATTGTCCTGCTATTAATGTGTAACATTGGCCTTTTTTAAATTAATATTCCTGTCAGAGCTGCTCATTTCATACAGTAGCCTCCCCTATACTCGTATTGTAGCCTCCCCTGCAATATAATGATAACAAGTCCTATATTTTTAGGTCTTTAGGTGAGCTTCTATAAAATGCAGAGTTCCAGTTCCCGGTGTGATATATTGTGATGCCTGTCTGCTGTTCTCAGTATGAAGATAATCAAGTGTGCTTGTGTAGTTATTTTTTCCATCACTGCCACTTATGTAGGCCAGCAATGTGGCAAGCAATGCCTTGGTGCTTGCGTGCGTGCGTGTTTTTTGTTGGGGGGGTTGTGCATGTGTGTGTTTTAACATGGTACTGAGATCTTTTGGTCTCAGATGGCAAGGAAACATGCTTTTCATGCCCCGCAGTCACAACAAATTAATAAGTGAATAAGACATTTTGTGTTGCCCAGCCTTCTCCCCGACTGGCGGTTCTCTGCTGCATGAATTGGTTCTCCACTGTGGTACCATTCTAAACTGTGAAATTAATCCAACTAGCCTCTTGATATGAAGGCTCTCTTACAAAAAAGCCTTTGCACTTTTAATCTTTTACAGATTATTATTTTTTTTTTGTTGAATATTTTAAACTAGAGGTCATGTAGTTTTTTGAATTAATAATGAGCTATGTTTTGTAGTTATGATGAAGTAGCTATTGGCTTTTATTTAAGCGTTGTTAAGATATATTTGCAGGGAGTGTGCTGAAATAGCAAACCTATGCTCCATCATTACACGTGCACCCAAGGCAGTGTCTTTTCAACCGTTAGACCACCCACCTTCTGAATTCCATTTATTCTTAAGAATTATTTCTGATAAAATTGTATAATTTTAATACACAACTATCTTCTATCTCAAAAAATATTGTGCTGTTGAACAAATTAGAGAGGGCTTGCAACTGTAGATTGAAATATTACCTCACGTGACCTGCATTTATGTGACATCCAGACTTGCCTGCTGTCTGGTAGATTGTAGATAAACAAATAAATACTAATATTAAAGTCTTAAAGAAAAGCAAAAAAATGTTTTCCTTCTCACTTGTGTGAAAAACAGGGATTAACTGGAAGGTAGGGGCATCGTGGTCATTTAGTCTGCCCCAGGGACAGGCTCCACTGTGTCACGGCTGCCCACATTCGGTGGCTGAGCTAGGAGGGCCAGGTGGTGGTGCTGAGTGCAGAGCAGTCAAGCGTGGGGGCTGTGCATGCTGACATTTGCCTTCCCCAACTGCTGCAGGGGGAGAAAAAATCTGCTTTTCCATATGCTCGTGCTTGTTGTGCCCCCCCTCCCTCGCCCCTTGTACCCCTTCCCCAGGTCCCTGGCAGATGGCTTCCTGAACATTGTTTACCTTGAGTTGGGGGGTCCCAGATGCGGAGTGTGTCCATCGGCATTCCCATTCCGCCCAGTTTCCCCCTCTGTTAGCCAAGGAATATGTCGAAACGCTCGCTCACACTAGACATGCACTCTTGAGTACACACACCCGCACAAACGGCTAAATGGCTGCACATACTTCTATACGGACACATTCTCACTAAGCTGCATGCTCATCTCTTCACATATTTGCCACTGCATACAGATTCCAGAAAAATGTGTTCACTAATTATACTGGACACTCCCCAGTCCACACTTGTTTTCTATGGTAGTAGTATATAGTGTGGAGATATGGACCCCTCCCTGACGGTTAGGCTGTTTCAAACAGAAAGGCTTCCAGATGTTCCCAGTGTGAAAGCTCGAGGGACAACACTTTTGGCTCGCCTGTTGTGAACCAACACATCATTTGATGGTTCCCAAGGCAGAACCCGCCCCTCTCCTGTTACAGAAACCAACACAATGCCAGGCAATGACCATCCATCAGCCTGAAATATATGGAATAGTCATCCATCTTTCACATGTTTGACATTCCACGTGTAGGTGTTTTCACACCACCACTATTTGATTATTGTGCGGAATAGAAGATTTTTGACCGAGGCCTGGGAGTTCAACCATACGTCTAGTGTTCATGTCCTCCGCCTGTCAGTTGCTCGCCTGTCCTCTCTCCTGATCTCTGTCCTGCATTTACAACGGTACCATGTTCATGGGTCTGTTTTAAATGAGTTTTCCATAATATAACTTCTGGCAAGTAATGTGCTGTAAACGGGGAGGGGAAAATGGCAGGCTGTTTGCTCTCTGCTTTAGCAGAGGAAAGAAAATGGCCTTGGGCCCATTATTCCATTAAATGCAATGTGGAATTCCAAGAGAGAGAATTTGTTTGAAATTCGTTATAAAGTTGGAGAGACAATTTGTGTGGGTTTTTCCGTGGCATTCCATTTGTCAAAAATATCCCCACCCCAACCCCCACCCCATTCCATTTGGGTGATACATGATGAGTGGAAGATAAATGTGAAGTACTCGAAAACATGGGAAGGCCATTCTAGCTCTTGCAGCCGGGTCATATTCTTGTCAAGGTCCTTCTCCATTTAAAGAAAGGCCTGTTAGGCAGAACCCAGTAGCTTGCAGACTATAGCTGTTTGATAACTACCTCTTTTTAACAGTGTCTTGTACTGACCCTGAAAGACCTATATAAAGGAACAATTTGATTTCTTTTAACAGAAATAGCATGCAAGGCGAAGGCTGGGCAGCTTTGGTCGGTTGTTCGGTTAGTTCCTAACGGTGACGCGTAAAGGATCATGTCCTCGCTCCTACCTTGCACTTGAAAATGTAGGTTTGTTTGACCTCACCAAGGATCCAGATTGACGCTTGGGGTCTGCTACTGAGCTGTTGGTCTGTCCTGGGTGAAGTGATTTTGACATAGGGCAGACTGCAGTCCTGACTCCTAAACTTGGTTGTTGAACTTCATTTTGTTAAAATGCCTTTTGGTTCATTCATGTTATGGTACTTGAATGGGAAACTTTTGAAATGTGAAAGTGCTATACCTGTCTAACAGCTCTGGGGATAATGAAGTGATTCTGAACTCCAGGCTTTGGGACCTGGAGAACTGCTCGTTTTTGCCAGACCGTGTAAGCGGAGCTGGCCATGAAGAGCGAATGTCTCTTACTGAGTGAGTGAGTGACTGACTGTGGACCCATTGTTAAATAGCGTAGTGGTTTGAGAAGCGGTCCTGTAGACTATAGGTCCTGCGTTCCTATCTCCCCACAGGAAAAGCGATATACGCATAATGAATTACTCTGTATTGACGAAAACATCACTGGCTAAAACCTTCAGTATCTACATTATAGTAAACCTCAAATAAAACAGTTCACATTTATATTACATCTGTTTCTGGTGGATTTTTAGGAACGCTTCCGTGCATGCGTTTTGGGTCAGGAAAGACCGACATTTGCTGGCTACAACATACAATAGTTACGTTATAGTAAGCCTTAACTAAGACTGTATATGGTAATATTGGGACTTTTTCTGGCATGGAAAAGTTCATCTTCAGTCTGGCTAGCAGTTTCTCAATTCTTATGATTATTCCTAGGAAGTGAGTAGATACTAGTAAGCCTTTTACTGGCTAAAAAGCTGTTAAAACGGCTGTTGGCAAAAGACATACAGTTTATGATGGAGGAAAACTTAATAAGAAACGTTAGTCAGTTTAGCACACTGCTCAATGGTGTCTAGCAACTGCTGGAACGTGTAATGCCATGGTGTTGTGGTTAAAGACAGTGCCTCTCGCGTGGAAGACCTAAGTTTGAATCTATTGACAATAACAACATTATTACTTTTATTTAGTTTACGGTTATGCAGTATTGCGACTTTCTGGTAGATTCCACAATTCTCTTGTCTTTTCACTTGATGAAAAGGTCAGTTTTTGTCTCTTTTATTGATTGTTATTGTATCAATGTCAATCCTGAAATAAAGACTCGCTAGCAATATTATTATTGTTAGCAATAATATCACTAGGCTATTACAGTTCATAGACGCTATTTGTAGTGGAGGTAACTTAGTAAGAAATGTTAGTCAGTTAAACTGTATCAGTAACATTCACGAATGGCCAATTAGCTGTTAAAACAGTCAGTGGCAAAAGAGGATTTATTCAGGGTAGACACAAGAGGCTGTACTGACACCCATCAAATGTACAGTTCTGTGATGTAGTTGTTAACGACACAGAATTCCACGTGGGTGACTTGGGTTTGAATGTTGATAGGGCAGCACTTTCTTTTGTGGGCCAGCAGAACTAGGCTTGCCTGGTTTCTTGATGTAAATAGAAACAGATTTAGACCTGTGGTACCAAGTGAATACAACTGACAGAAAAATGTAAACTAGCAGGACATCCTCAGACCCCAGAGTTTCAGATTCAGAATCCATAGGGTCAGTGTCCAACCCCATTTCCAAAAAAGTTGGGATACAGTGTAAAATGCTAACAACAGAATGCAATGATAAATAATTTTTCCTATGTAATTGAAAATAGTAAAGAGACAACATATCAAATGTTTTAACAGAAATGTTATTGTTTTTGGAAAAAATACATGTGGGGCATGTTTACCACTGTTTCATCACCTAATCTTTTAACGATACTCTGTATGCATTTGGGAGCTGAGGAGACCAATTGCTGTAGTTTAGAAAGTGAAATGGTTTCCCATTCTTGCTTGATATAGGATTTCAACTGCTCAACAGTTTGGGTTCTGTGTCTTATTTTTCATTTCATAAAGCAGCAAAGGTTTTCAATGGATGACAGGTCTGGACTGCAGGCAGGCTAGTTTAGCAACCGGACTCTTTTACTACTGAGCCATGCTGTTGTTATATACATACAGAATGTAGTTTGGCATTTGCTTGCTGAAATAAGTAAGGCTTTCCCTGAAAAATATAATGGATGGCAGAATGTTGTTCCAAAACCTTTGTATATTTGTCTGCATCAATGGGCCCTTCACAGATGTGCAAGTCACCCATTCCATGTGCACTAATGCACCCCCATACCATCTTGGATGCTGGGTTTTGAACTTGTGCTGATAGCAACCCGGATGGTCCCTCTCCTCTTTAGCCTGGAATCCATGATTCCCAAAAATTCTTTACAAGTTTGATTTGTCAGGCTACACTTTGTCTTGGGCTCAGAGAAGGCTTCTTTGCATGGTAGAGTTCCATAAACCGCATCCATAAACCACAGACAATGGTTTTTGGAAGTGTTCCTGAGCTTGTGCGGTGAGGGCCCAGAAATCACGGCCATCAAATATTGGTTTTCGGCTTTGTCCCTTGTGTACAGAGATTTCTCCGGTTTCTCTATCTTTTTATGGTATTAGGTATCTTAGATGATGAGATCCCCAAACTCTTTGCAATTTTATATTGAGAGACATTGTTTATTGTTGCACTTCTTGCCTGTGCAGTCTTTCACGGATTGGTGAACCACTCCCCATCTTTACTTCTGAAAGACTCCTCTCTGGGATGCTCTTTTTATTCCCAATCGTGTTGCTGACCGGTTGCCATCTCACCTAATTAGTTGGGAAATGTTCCACCATGTTTAAGATTTTTACATTGTTTTGGTGCCTCTGTTCTAGCTTTTTGTAATGTGTTTCTGGCATCAAATTCAAAGTGGGCATATCTTTGTCAAGACACAATGACATTTTTCTATTTCAGTATCTGATATGTTTTCTTTGTACTATTTTCTATTGACTATAAGGTTTAAATGATTTGCACATCATTCCATTCAGTTTTTCTTTACATTTTACGCATCATCCCAACTTTTTTAGAAACAGAGTTATAATTGTAACTTCCTTATCCAATCATTAATAATACAAACTTCATCACATTGTGGTAGTGATCAAGAAAATGTTGTTCAGAAAACATTAGGCAACAAAGATACAGCGGCAGAGTGACCTGCCGTCAGCTAAATGCCACGGCACCGAACTTTGTCTGCTTCTGGTAGTCTCGGAATACTGAGAAAAGGTACACATTAAGAGGTGTGCATGAATTCACCGCTCAGCTGCTTTCTGCCTCAGAGCGTGAAAGACGGGTAACATTTTGAATTATGAGGTAGGGTGGTGGGGGGGCAGGAAGGCAAGAAGGCACGTGGGGGGCTTTCTCTGTTGTCTCCGAAGCCTCCGGTGCTCTCACTTGTTCTGCTCATTAATGCCTAATGTGACGGAACACCACTTGTCTCTGCATTTCTTAAATATAGCCGAGGACAACGGAATTGGAACTGATGGGCTGTTCTGAGAATTGTTAATTGTTTATGGTTTGTGCTGGGCCCTAGCATGTACAGGGTAGTCCACAGACTGTTCAGAATATTGTGCGTGTCATTTAATCACGTCAAGAAGATCATGCATACGTAATTGTTAATTATTAAAGGGGTAATTCTGGATGTTGAATTTGAGGGCATTGATCTACTTCCCTAATCTGATGTACTAATCGGATACCATTTTCATGTTAGCAGACACCAAAAGTTTCCAGCCATTGTGCTTACACTAGATATCATTGGCACAACAAAAAAATGCATTATTCCCATTACCAGATGTCAAAAGAAAAAGCATTTTCTCTTTGACCTCATAGCTGTTGATTTTTACCTGCTTGAAGGTGAAAGGTTTCCTGGTTCTCGCATTGTCCCCAACTGGCTTAACAGGTCAGGTCTATATATCAAGCCAGAAGAGTCTCTTAGTTTGTCTCCAGCCAGCCACTGCCAGGGTTTGTGTGTCAGACTAGTGCACAGAACCGCCATTCTCCCGCGCCCTCCCCAACTGTGATCCCTCAGTGTTTACCCCTGTCGGCCTGCGCTGCACTGGCGACCACGTCCCTCTTACCGACCTGGGACGGCCGTGGAGAAGTAACAGCTGGGCCAGGGAGCTGCCTCTCCCTAACCAGCGGAAACATCTCCAGCTGTCATCTGCTCTCTCCCACATGACCCAGCTCTCCTTCCAGCTGCCACCTCGGCCTCCCGCACATTAACCCATTTCCAGCGCGGGAAGCCACGCTAGCTACTCACCCTGATGTGTTTGAGTGTATGTGCGTGCACTGCTGGGACCTGCCCCCCGGCCCCCACCCCATGTTGAACATAAGTGGCCCGATGCTATCCATGGCTCCCTGTACAAACTGTTCCGCTCTGGCCTCTCAGGAGATTGACAGATACTCCAGGTGTTTTTGTTTGTTTACCCTAGGGACCTCAGCAAAGTTGGCACTCACTAACCAACTTGCAGCCCATGCTTGTTGAAATTTTCAGGCTGCTTCCAAGTGGTCATCTGATGACTCAAAGCGAAATGTCCTGCCACACTGTCTTTAGCTATGTATTTCAGTCTCTTTCCATTGTGGTAATTTAAATTACGTCCGTTCTGACCCCTGTTTTACCCATGTGTGATCTCTCTTCCAATCCGAGAGTCACTATGTTTTATACAACATAGACATTTTGTTTGAGCTGTTTTCAAATCCTGACTTTTTCCCAAGCAAGGATATTGGGTAGCCTGCAAACCAACATTGATTTATGCATTTAACTCTGTCACAATATGACTAAGTTCTTCTGCCGTTTTATCAATAAACTGATTTGATGAAATACAGTTATGGAATATGGCCTTGACTACATCCACTTGAAAGCCGACACACAGCAGCACAGGTGAACTGTTGAATCTCCCTTTGAGCTCTGTGTCATTTGCACACAATTCATTGCTCTCTGTGAAGGCTTAGACTAGTAATGGGTGCTGATAAGTATGTCCGTGTTCAAGTACTCTCATACGATTATTTTGAGAATATAAGTATTGCATGTTTGCGTTTTGTACTTGTGTAATGTGGCTGAAAGTATAACTTTTGTGTTATGTTTGAGTATTAATAATTGGTTGTTCATAGGCTGTGTAGTTCTGATGGTAGAGCATGTCACTAGCAATGTTAGGATAGCATGTTCAGTTCCCACCAGCTATACGTAAGATTTATGCCCACATGAATTTGCATTGGTTTGGATTAAAGCATTTGCAAAACAGCAATGGAATTCTGAACTTCACAATCTTGCTGTACTTTGCATAGTATACAATTAATTGTGATAACCGCTTAGAGTTCAACCTTTGTTAGTGCATATGCATTTACTCTGCTAAATGCATTCAGTGGAGTTTAGCTTCCTGCAAACAGGATGGAGTTTATTAGCTTCCCCCATCCATGCTTAGTCACCCCGTTTGCCTTAAGAGCTGCATGAATCCATCGGCATGGATTGGAGGTGTGGGAATTCTTCCACAGTGATGCTGGTCTGTCAGGCTGATGGCATCAGTAGTTTTACTAGGGTTAATTAATTCTGTTAACCGCTTGTTCCATGTCATCCCTAAGATGCTGTTTTGGGTTGAAGTCTGGGGACTCTGCAGACCAGTCAGTTCAACTGTAGATATAGACCGTCGGCCTACTTTATATAGGAAATCACCGCTAATTGACTCTTTGTAGGAGCGTTCTCTCTTAGTGAAGAGAGGTGTGTGCCTAAAAACATTCCACTGAGTGTAAATGCTATTTTGAGTTATTTAAGTATTGTTTAAGTAATTTAAAATAACCCTAGGTTAGTCACACCTGTCCCTAGCCTATATAGACTTAAGTCTGTAATCACTTGATGATAAAACCCATTTATCCTGCCTAGTTAACAACCTTCATTGTGTATTACATTTTTTTACCTTGCTCGAATAGCATCTAAAATGATCAAGCTGAGAGAGGAGCCGGTTGACTACACAGATCAGCCCAGGGGGAAAAGTCCGGTCAACAGCACGCTGGTCCCAGTCAAAGGCATCAACAACCTTGGAAACACCTGCTTCTTTAACGCGGTTATGCAGGTATGTTCCTTGTGAAGACTGTTTGTGTACTGTTAATGTTGTCAGAGGTGAGGCTGTCTTTTTAACCTTTAACGGTAGTTCTGTCATCAAGACCTGGAGTAATGCTCATTCTATCCATCTGATCAAAGACTGATTTAGACCTGGGACCCCAGATGAATGAAATTAACTAGCAGGGTGAAATAGAAAACTAGCAGTATTCCAGGTCCCCAGTCTTGGATTTGTGAACCAGTATTTTAGACTGTTGTGTTCATACGTGGCCGTATTGAAAGAGATTCTTTAACATTGATATTGTTGAAAAGTTTGGGGTCACTAAGAAATGTTCTTGTTTTCCATGAAAACACATGAAGTTAGCTGGAATTTGCCTCCACATGATGTCAGCATAGTATGGCATGGCATTGCAAAATGGAGTAATAGCCTTCCGTCTTCAAGATCGCTTTCACCATGTATACATTTCCCATCACCAAAGTGCTCCCACACTGCCTCCACCATGATTAACAGATGGGATCAAGCACTCCTCCAGCATCTTTTCATTTGCTCTGTCTCACAAATGTCCTCTCTGATCCAAACACCTCAGACTTGTCTGTCTGTAACACTTTTTTTCAATCTTCCTCTTGTCCTTTTGCCCATTTGAATCTTTTATTTTTATTGGCCAGTCAGAGATATGGTTTTTTCTTTGCAGCTCTGCCTAGAAGGTCAGCATCCTGGAGTGGCCTCTTCACTGTTGACGCCGAGACTGGTGTTTTGCGGGTGCTGTTAAGTGAAGCTGCCAAGTGAGGAGCTGTGGGGCATCTGTTTCTCAAACTAGACACTAATATATTTGTCTTCTTGCTCAGTGTGCGCCAGGGCCTCTAACTCCTCTTTCTATTATGGTTAGAGACACTTTGTACTGTTCTGTGAAAAGAGTAATACACAGTGTTGTATGAGATCTTAAGTTTCTTAGCAACTTCTCATGTGGAATAGCCTTTATTTCTCAGAACAAGAATAGACTGATGAGTTTCCGATTAAGGTTATTTGTTTCTGGCCGTTTTGAGCCATTATTCAAAGGCTCAATTGCTGGTTCTCCAGATACTCTGCTACTCTAAGGACAGTTTTATTGCTTCTTTAATCAGCACACCAGCTTTCAGCTGTGCTAACATAATAGCAAAAGGGTTTTGTAATGGTCTATTAGCCGTTTAAAATGACTTTGTTTTTTAATTGTCTTTAGTAAGGCGACTATCACAAACTGTGATAAATGCAGCATAGATGTACATTTGTTTGTTTTAGTTATTTTGGCATTCTGAAACACTAACAATGTCCATAGTGTTGATCAGGTGTGCTTCATAAAAGCACGTTTTCTACAGGACAGAAGTTTCTGTCTCTAAAATGGTAGAAAATCCCATTGAAGGGCTTCCATTTCTATGGCAGTCAGATACTGCTCTCAGTAAAATGCCATAGCATTCAATCTTTTAACAACTAGGGGTCCAACATTTGAAGTACTGAGACAGTTGTTTGGCTTGCAATACAAATGTGGACTTTGACCAACATATTGGAGATCCATGTATTAGCAACATAGAGGCTAGCTCACGTTCTGACATTAATGCAATCGTGTGTGTAAGATCATTCTGAAGTGTTATTTACAATGCAGCTACAGTCAGGTCCGGAAATACTGGACATGGACACAATAGTTATTGTGTCACCACGGTAGAAGTAAAGAAATGTCTAACATATCCTATGTTTGAACAAGTTACTGAAAGTTAGCCACTAACAAGACTCCTTCAGATTCCAACATACACACTGTACTTACAGTGGGGAGAACAAGTATTTAATACACTGCTGTGTTTTTGCAGGTTTCCTACTTACAAAGCATGTAGAGGTCTGTAATTTTTACTGTAGGTACACTATAGCATTGAGAGATGGAATAAAAAATAATTTAAAAAATCACATTTTATGATTTTTAAATAATTAATTTGCATTTTTTGCATGACATAAGTATTTGATCACCTACCAACCAGTAAGAAGTCTGGCTCTCACAGACCTGTTCGTTTTTCTTTATGAAGCCCTTCTGTTCTCAACTCAGTACCTGTATTAACTGCAACTGTTTGAACTTGTTACCTGTATAAAAGACACCTGTCCACACACTCAATCAAACAGACTCCAACCTCTCCACAATGGCCAAGACCAGAGAGCTGTGTAAGGACATCAGGGATAAAATTGTAGACCTGCACAGGGCTGGGATGGGCTACAGGACAATAGGCAAGCAGCATGGTGAGAAGGCAACAACTGTTGGTGCAGTTATTAGAACATGGAAGAATTTCAAGATGACTGTCAATCTGCCACGGTCTGGGGCTCCATGCAAGATCTCACCTCACGGGGCATCAATGATCATGAGGATGGCGAGGGATCAGCCCAGAACTACACGGTAGAACCTGGTCAATGACCTGAAGAGAACTGGGACTACAGTCTCAAAGATAACCATTAGTAACACATGATACCATCAAAGACTGAAATCCTGCAGCGCACACAAGGTCCCCCTGCTCAAGCCAGCGCATGTCCTGGCCCATCTGAAGTTTGCCAATGTCCATTTGGATGATCCAGAGGCGGAATGGGAGGTCACGTAGTCTGATGAGACAAAAATAGAGGAAGAAGGATGAGTCCAACCACCATCCCAACTGTGAAGCATGGAGGTGGAAACATCATTCTTTGGGGATGCTTTTTTGCAAAGGGGACAGGACGACTGCACCGTATTGAGGGGAGGATGGATGGGGCCATGTATTGCGAGATATTGGCCAACAACCTCCTTCCCTCAGTAGGAGCATTGAAGATGGGTCGTGGCTGGGTCTTCCCGAAACACACAGCCAGAGCAATTCAGGAGTGGCTCCGTAAGAAGCATCTCAAGGTCCTGGAGTGGACTAGCCAGTCTCCAGGCCTGAACCCAATAGAAAATCTTTGGAGGGAGCTGAAAGTCTGTATTGCTCAGCGACAGCCCCAAAACCTGAAGGATCTAGAGAAGGTGTGGAGGAGTGGGCCAATATCCCTGCTGCAGTGTGTGCAAACCTGGTCAAGAACTACAGGAAACGTATGATCTCTAATTGCAAACAAAGGTTTCTGTACCAAATATTAAGTTCTGCTTTTCTGATGTATCAAATACTTATGTCACGCAATAAAATGCTAATTAATTATTTAAAAATCATACAATGTGATTTTCTGGATTTTTGTTTTAGAGGTAAAAATTACAGACCTCTACATGCTTTGTAAGTAGGAAAACCTGCAAAATCAGCAGTGTATGAAATACTTGTTCACCCCACTGTATACATTGACATTGCAGTGATATTTTGGGGAGGGACAAATCATTGTTTTCCCAGCAGGCAAATCTGTCCAAAGGACTGGCATATGTAAATGACTCACCTTTATCTTTAGTTGATAAACAAACAGCAGTGCCCACAAAAAGGTAACGTAACTTCTAAAAAGTCAGCGCTTCCAGGAAATTGTAAGAGGCTCTAGTCGCTAATATCATTTGTCTTTGTGTCAGACGTATTTTGTTTATTTTAGAACAAGAAACCAGGCATGCCTAGTTCAGCCGGCCCGCAATTAAAAGCAATGATTTTGTTGCCTTCCCTGGGTTCAAACCTGGGTCTCCCATGTAAGAGGCCATGTCTTTAACCACAACACCATGGTGCTACACATCTAGACACCTTTACGCATTGTGAGTAACATTTCTTATTAAGTTTACCTCCATCACCAATAACATCTATAAACTATATGGATTTTGCCACTGGCTGTTTTAACCGCTTAATAGCAGTTTGTGAATGACATTGATACAATAGTTATCAATATTGTTGATAATAACTGACTTTTTCGTTAAGTCTAAAGACCAGAGAAACGTGTAGCCATCAAAGTTTTTGTCTGTCCTGAACAAATCCTAATAGATAATTTGAAAATCCATCAGAAATCATCGCTATATAACATCAAACTGTTTTATTTTAGGCTTCCTTTAATGTAGCCTGACTACTGAAGGTTGTAGCCAGCGACGTATTTGTCTATCTTGGACATATCCTCTTTTTCCACTGGCCATTTTAACTGCTTATTGGCCATTCGGGAATGACATTGATACTGTATCTATCAATACAGGTGACGATAACTTACTTTTTCATTAAGTGAAGTTTGTCTATCCTGAACAAATCCTAATATCCATCAGAACTGATTAATTTTAGGCTTCCTATAATGTAGCAACAGAAGGTTGTAGCTAGCGAAGATTTTGTCTGTCCTGAACAAATCCTAAGGCATAATGTGTTTTGACGATAGTGAGAGTTGATTGTGGGACCTGTTGTTCCGTACTTGAGGTCTCTAATCACTACGCTGTTTAACAAGGGGCACTCAGTCAGTAAGAGACATTCACACTACTAGGCCAGCTCTGCTTACCAGGTCTTGCAAAAATATTACTGCTAGTGATGGCTGCCTGTTGGTATGTACAGTGGATATAAAAGGTCTACACACCCCTGTTTAAATGCCAGGTGTGTATGTAAAAATATGAGACTACAAAAATTATGTCAGAAATGTTTCACCTTTAATGTGACCTATAACATGAACAATTCCATTGACAAACCAACTAAAATCTTTCAGGGGGATACATTTTAAATAAAAACTATTACAGCACTTTTTTGGTAGGAGTTTATTAGCATGGCACGTCTTGACGTGGAAATATTTACCCACTCTTTGCAAAAGCTCTCAATCTGTCAGATTGCGAAGACATTTCCTGTGCACAGCCCTTTTCAGATCACCCCACAGATGTTCAATTGGATTCAGGTCTGGGCTCTGGCTGGGCCATTCCAAAACATGAATCTTCTTCTGGTGAAGCTTTTGTAGATTTGGATGTGTACTTTGGGTTGTTGTCGTGCTGAAAGGTGAACTTCCTCTTCATCTTCAGCTTTCTAATGGACACTTGAAGGATTTGTGCCAAAAATACCTGGTATTTAGTGTTCTTTTGCAGTGTTGTTTTTGCACCAAATATTATGGCAAAAAAGTTCAACCTTGGATTCATCAGACCATAACACATTTTCCCATGTGCTTTTGGGAGACTTGATGTTTGTTTTTGCAAACTTCAGTTGGCTTGGATGTTTAAAAAACAAAAGGTGGTAAGAAATGGCTTCCGTCTTGCCACCCTCCCCCATTCATATGAAGAATACGGGAGATTGTTGTCACATGTAGCACACAGCCAGTACTTACCAGAAATTCCTGCAGCTCCATTAATGTTGCTGTAGGCCTCTTGGAAGCCTCCCTGACCACATTTCTTCCCATCTTTTCATCAATTTTTGAGTGACCTACAGTTCTTGGTAATGTCTCTGTTGGGTCATATTTACTCAACTTGATGATGACTGTCTTCACTGTGTTCCATGGTTTATCTAATGCTTTAGAAATGCTTCTGTACCATTCTCCTGACTGATATCTGTCAATAATGAGATCCCTCTGATTCTTCGGAAGCTCTCTGCGGACCATGGATGTTGCTCTGAGATGCAACTAAGAAAATGCCAGGAAAATCCTACTAGAACAGCTGAACTTTATTTGTGAATAATCATAGGCACTTTAAATGATGGCAGGTGTGTAATGACTTCTATATATCTTGAGTTGAACACAATTTCTGATCACAGCCACATCCCCAGTTATGTGAACACTTATTCAACCAGGTTGTTGTAAGGTTTTTTTTGAAGTCTTCAATGGGGAAAAATTACAGTTTTTCAATTGAATTGTTCACATCATTGGTCACATTAAAAGTAGAAAAAGTTCTGACATGATTTATCTTTGTCTCATTCTTTTACATCACAATAATCTGCCATTTTAACAGGGGTGCAACTGTATGTAACACTTCTTGTCCCGATTTGACCGCTTACCACCTTGTTAATATCAAACAATTACAATGAGGAAATACAGCTCCGGGAAAAATGTTGTTCCTTTACCAAAAAGTCGAAATGTTTTGAGTGAGGAATAGAAGCTTTCACTTTGCAGTGGTCTCTTAATTTGAACCCTTCTGGTCCTCACTCAAAACATTCCTTTTAGACTTTTTTGGAAAGGATAGAGAAAGGTACAGTTGTCTCTTAATTTTTTGTGGAGCTGCAGTTATAAATACTGTTTGAGCTAAATGTGGGTAAATAAAAGCACTGTCTGACCAGTGATTGTTGCGTCGCTCATATTTAGACGTTCTAATCACACCAGTGTGATTGTACTTCACGGACCACTCTAGCCTGATTATACTGGTGTGATTGTACGCATCAACGGGTTATAAAGTGGGGGCTACATATTGAAGAGCTGTGATTCCTAAACCCTTCCTCAAATTTGGCTGGAAATACCCTCAAATTCAAGCTGGGTTGTTGGTCCCAGTTCCTACTGTGGACCATGGTGCAGTGGATAGACTTGTCCACATTTGTGTTAGCTGGGTGTGTGCAGGTCTTAAATTATGCTAAATTATGGTTTAGGTATGTCTAGATGTCTTCTGTCTCATGGCTGATCTATGCCCCAAAAAACAATGAAGTGGGATTCATTTTATATCTACCCTTCCTCTGTAGAGTTCTACAAATATATTAATTCAAATGTTCGTTTTTCTTTTAAGAAATTTATGTAAGGTAGTTTGTTTTAGATTTTGGGTAAATATGTTACAACCATAATGCTGGATTTGCCCATATACTAGCACTGGTTCCGCAGAGACTGTGAAAAATATAGTTACTCTACATTTACATTAAAGACATTTCGCAAACGCTCCTTTCCAGAGAGACTTTATACTTTATGTGATTCATCCATCTCCTAAAGAATAGCAGTCAGGTTTGCAACACGTGATAGTGAATGTCATTTTCCAATTCCATACAATATCTGTGTTCCTCATTTTGTTAATCACCTTCTGGAGCTCTCTTGTCGCGATACTGAACATGCTTCCTTTACCTGATTTTGGAGCTGTTTCCATTTGTATTGTTTCCTCCATAATTGCAGTCTTGCTGGTGATACAACAAAATTGTAAGGTGGGGGGTTGATTCTATGCTCACACTGCAGAATCCATTGTGTCTTTTCCATAGCAACTGTGTTCACTGCCAGGATTTGACAAAACAAATGTGTTTTAAAAGAATGACATGCTACCGTAATGTAATGGGACAATGGTGGCGCTGGGCTTTCCATTCACACATTTTTGTTCCTTCTGTGTTTTTTGTCACTGATTATAGTTTCATTGGCAAATGCTTTATTTTGTATTATGGTTTTTAGGCTTACACCTGCCAGTTTCTCAGATTTTATTCCCCCTTCAGAATCCTCAGAAAAATGTTTCACAGGGACATTTCAACCCTTGAACTTCAATGCATTGAGGCTTTTTTCTTTCGGAATATTTCTGTAGGTTTTATAAATTGTGAATTATAGAGGATGTAAAATGAAGAAGTGCAAGACAATGTGGATATAGAATATTTTGGCTTGACTATAAAGGATTCTTTTTTCTTTTGTCCATCAGAATCTGTCCCAGACTCACATGCTGAATGACCTGATACAGGATGTCAGGGAGAAGGGCCACAAGCTGAAGATTGTCCCCCCTTCTGAGTCAAACGTGGTATGTTCCAACCTCCATAACCTCTCCTACATCCCCTTGGCATTGTCTAGTCTGCTTTTAAATTTTTAAGGATGTTTTTAGTTTATCACCACAATCTATGTCTGATGTAGTAAGGGTTCACAGGATACCTGGAACTTAGTAAACCATACACTGGTCTTGATGCAATGGAAAAAAAGTCATGTGGTACTCCTAGGCCCTATCCAACCAATTAACAAAATGTGGAAGAGTTTAATTAGAGGGTTTTCTTGTAATCCCCAAAAGGGGTAGTCATGTCAGTGAGAACCAACAATTTTGGGGTGCGCGCTTTAACACATGATCCCGCGAGACATGCTACTGCCTACTTGGGTGCGTCTTATTAGCATAGACGTCTACAGAAACTAACACCTCAGTTGATAACATGTTGTGACCCCATGCTCCAAACATCTTAAAAATGTTGACTAATTTGCTCTCTGTCTTGCTCTTTCTCTGTCTCTGTCTGCATTTTTCCTGTATTTTGTCTATTAGGGGCCTTTGACTGTGACCCTGCCCAGCCCCGAGCCCCTGACTTCAGCCATGTTCCTCTTCCTTCACAGCATGAAGGATTTGGGGAAAGGCCCTGTCAACCCTAAGATTCTCTTCAACCAGCTCTGCCAGAAGTAAGAGTCTTTATTCAGCATTTGCACTTTGCTTTAAATCTCGCATAGCATTTGTGTTGATATTGCAGGACATTATGTATTAAAGACTGTTGGATAGGCATAGGTGGGGTCTTCCAAATGTTTCTTAAACTGGTCCCAAGTTGAAAGATTCTACTATAAAGAACAGATGAGTTGTTCCCTGTAGATTGTGCCTTAGGAGGCAGTATTTGCAACAAACTGCAATGCACTGTGTGTTCTGACACCTTTCCATCAGTACAAGCATTAACTCTTTCAGCTATTTGAGCTGCAGTAGCTCGTCTGTTGAATCGGACCACACGGGCCAACCTCCACTCCCGACGTGCCTCAATGAGCCTTGGCCACCTATGAGCCTGTTGATGATTTTTCCTTCCTTGGATCGCTTTTGATAGATATTGACCACTGCAGACTAGGAACACCCACAAGGACTGCAGTACTGGAGATGCTCTGACCCAGTCGTCTAGCCATCAGAATTTGGCCCTTATAAAAGTTGCTCAGATCCTTACGCTTGCCCATTTTCCCTGCTTCTAACACATTAACTTTGAGGACAGAATCTTTACTTGCTGCCTAATATATCCCACCCACTGACAGGTGCCATCATAATGAGATTAGCAACTTATTCACTTCACCTGTCAATGGTCATAATGTAATGGCTGATCGGTGTATATATTTTTAAGAGATTGACGTGATGTTTGCCTTATTTGCCTGGAAAGATTTGAGACTCTTTAATGAAAGGGCTGTGTGTCAGGTTCAAACCCATGCTGCAGCCACACATGTGCACTGCAGGCAGCCTTTTAGTTTGCCAAACCTCATTAGGCCGGATATCTTTAGTTTCCTTAAATCCGTCCTCACTTACGCCACTGTACTACACCATAGAAATGTTACATTGCGGTTAATTGTGTTGGTGAGGCATCAATGTCAGACACGTAGCCTCATGTGGAGACAATCTGCCTTGCTCCAAAGGCCGGAGGTCAGTGGGCCTAACCGTTCTGATGCAACTCCATCACCGTGGTAACAGAAATATGCTGGGGCCACAGCTTTCACCCGCCTCATACTCAAGCTGCTATGACGACCACTTCAGAGAAGAGGTGGTCTCAACCTGCTCCACCCTGCCAACACCTGGTCTGTACGGCATACAGTCCGCCCCCAGGCGCTGCGCTACCCATTAACACCGACCCACTCAACACCGTGGACCTCAACTGCTCTGAATGCCTTAGATGCGCTCCGCTTCCAGCTGCAGTGGAAACAGCGCCGCATGTCCCTCTTGACTTTCAACACCACCTGTGCGCAGGGCCAACCGACTGGCGACCTGGGCAACACACCCCTTTCCTGATGCATGGTGCAGCGCTAATAATGGATGGTCCCCTTTTGAACACACTGAATGCTCTGTTAGGTCCCGCTCTGAACGTGTGGTTGAACGGTCGGTTGGGTGTTGTTGTTTGAATGTGTTGATCGGCTGGTTGGGTCCGGCTGTGGTGCCGGTGTGTGTGGGGGCTGTGGGTGTGTGTGATTCTGTTTTTTCTATACATGTGTAGGACCAGGTGTCCTACAAAGATGATAAAACCTGATCATTTGGTTTCAGGCGTGAGGGTTAGGTTTAGGGTACATCTTGGTGTAAGTTTTAGGTTTCGGCATTAGAGTCCGTTTTGGCAAAAAGGTTTGATTATTGAGGGTATGGTTAGGTGATCGTAAGGGTTATGGGAAAATTGTTCCTGGTCTCCACAAGAATACAAAAAATGCACTGCATTCCCTTTAACTGGTATCATATTAGCCCAGAATGGAAATTTCAGGCGCACAGCACACTGAAACACATACACCAAGGAATTTAATCTCATTACATGCCCTACCTCACTTCACACTTCAGCCTATACATACACATCTCAATCTTTTTCCCCACCCAGAGTTGACCCTCCACACAAACATTTGCTCAGTGGCGTTCATGATATGTCCTCCAGTGCATTGGCCTTCAGGATGGTTAGGGTGTGCGTGCCCTTGTCGCTATTGTCAGATTTCCCTCAGCTCAGAGTGGCATGTTGTGAACATGGACCCTGTTTTTTTCTTTTTCTGTCTTGATCAAACTCTGTCGCTCTCACTCGGTCTGTCAGTGAAACTCAATATACTGAGTTACTTGTATAGTCGAAGTATACAGTTAAATTAAATAATGACAGAAATTGCTAAAGTAAAGTAAATGGGATGTATAGTGGATTTGGAAAGCATTCATACCCCTTCACTTTCTTTACATTTTGTTGTTATAGACTTTATTTACAACCCTGTTTCCAAAAATGTTGGGATGTTGCGTAATATACACAAAACCAAATGCAGTGATGTGCAAATCATTTATCCCTGCATTTCATTAGAAATGGCACCAATACGACATATAAAAACTGATAAATGCTATTGTTTTTGGAAATACACATGCACATTTTGAATTTGATGCCAGCAACAGGTGCCAAAAAATAGGGACAGGGGCATTTTTACCACTGTGTTGCATCACCTCTTCTTTCATCAACACTGTAAGTGTTTGTGAACTGAGACCAATTGCTGTAGTTTTGAAACTGAAATGTTGTCCCATTCTTACTTGATATAGGATTTCAGCTGCTAAACATTTTGGGATCTCCTTTGCTGTATTTGTCATTTCATAATGTGGCAAAGGTTTCCAATAGGCAGGCCAGCCAGTTGAGCACCCTGACTCTTTCCACAGAACCTTGTAGGTTGTGATACGTGCAGAATGTGGTTTGTCATTGTCCTTCCCTAAAAAAGACATTGTCTAGGTGAAAGCACATGCTGCTCCAAAACATGTATATATTGTGCAGCTTTTATGGTGCCTTCACAGATGTGCATGTCACCCCTACCATGTGCACTAATGCACCCCCATACCATCCTGGATGCTAGCTTTTGCGCTGATGATGAGCCGGATGGTTCCTATCCTCTTTAGCCCGGAGGACACAGCATCCATAATTCCAAAAGATATTTTAAAATGTTGCTTCATCAGACCACAGGACACTTTTTCCCTTTCACCTCAGTCCACCTTAAATGTGCATGGGCCCAGAGAAGGCACTGGTATTTCTGAATGTTTATGTATGGTCTCTTTGCATAGACAAGTTTTAACTGGCATTTGTGGATGCTGCAATATACAGACAATGGTTTTTGGAAGTGTTCCTGAGCCCATGCAGTGACCACTACAGAATCATGTCTGTTTTTCATGCATTGCCACCTGAGGGCCCGAAGATCAGGACCATCCAATATATTTTTCAAGAAACAATAACATATCTCAGTTTCAACATTTGATATGTTGTTTTGGTACTATTTTCTGTTGTTTGTAGGGTTTATATGATTTGTACATCATTGCATTTTGTTTTTCTTTACATTCTACACAGCATCCCAACTTCTTTGTAAACTGGATTGTATAATTGAATATAGCAATTATAATAATTTTGCCATCAATCTATACAAAGTTCCCCATAATAACAAAGTGAGAATGTTCTTCGATGTGTAAAAATTTATTGAAAATGAAAATCTGAAATATCTAATGTACCAAACCTTTATTCAGTGCTCATCAATCACAGCTTGGAGTCTTTGTGGGTATGTCTACCAGTGTTGATTCAGGCAGAATCTCTCAATTATCCTTGTAGATCCTCTAAAACTGTTGGATTGAATGGGAGGGCCTCAACTCCACTGGTACTATACCTGACTTTGACTATACGTTTGGTACCAAGGACCTAAGGAGGGGCTCAGGTGGGGAGAGAAGAGTAAACTGTCAACGCTTCATTTTTCTATGAAAAAAAATAAGGCGTAATTTTTCTGTTAGTAAAATAAAGTTTAAATATCCCATGCTCAGTTTGTTTATACTATGGCGTCTCATCACTCTGTAATGCTATGGGGTCAATGCCATCGTATTCATTGTCATTCCCACTCTTTTCGTTGTGGATCTTGGCTACCCTGTACTGTTGCTTTATTTAAAAAAAAATCAGGATTCTCTCATGGATCGCATGAAGCCCATCCTGAAAAGCATAAGATATCAAATTATGCACTTTGCTATTCAAATTGCTCAACATCCTAGCCTTTTTACAGCATGTAAAGCATCAAGCCGCAAACCCTGCCATAAGTCCTAAAGCCTGGGACTTGGCACCGAGTGAGAGCTGGGCTATTTGGCCACAGCCTACTGGCCGACTGGCGCCACTTTAGGGTTTAACACCTGTTATGCACCTGCACTATGGATAAAAATGGGGTTCCAGTCCTGGCTTAGGCTGGACCTCTCAAGGATTTGGCTGAACGCTTTGGTTCACGTCTGAGGTTGTTTACTGTGGATCTTTAAAGACCTCTGCATTTTGTACATCATAATCCTGATCAGGCTCGCAGTCACTGGTACTACCATGCATCATCATTGGAATGGCATTAGCCATGTGTTCAGTGGTATTTTGTTTTCACCAAACTGGTTGGCATTCAGGGCGAATATTTCTAATAGCGTTGTTTTAGTGCCATTGGCAAACACACTCCTCTGTAAAAGATGACATGCTGGTCTGTCTAGCCACTTTACTATAAAGGCGTGAATGGTGGAGTTCTGAAGAGATGGTTGTCCTTCCGGCAGGTTCTCCCATCCCTGCAGAGTGAGATTAATCAAATTCTAGAGACACCTCAAGAATGATCAATGGACACATGATGCATCTGACCTCAATTTGGAATGTCATGGTAAATGGTCTGAATGCTTGTGTGTATGTTTCAGTTTCTCATTTAAATCCATTGGTACATTTTAGCAGAGAAACAAATAATGTAATCTGGTGTATAACAAAATGAGGTGGTGAAGGAGTCTGAATATTATCTGAAGGCATTAGAGATGTCAACTTTAGGCATGACAGCGATACAATCCTCTATTCATATACTGGGCCATGATTCAATGTGTAGGAATCTCCCCTAATGTTGCTGAGGTACTATACGATTCAATGTCACACCATATGATACATTGACATTTATTATGAGTTGCAATATTTAACACCTTAAAATAAATGTGTGTATTTAATTAGGTCTTTGTTAAAGGGCAACACAGACTTGAATTAACCAGTAATGTACAACACATCCTGTTGAAATAATTAATTCAAGGAAAAACAACTTGCTGACCTTCAGGGAGATGAATAGCCATACAAATTTCATTTGTATGTTAAGTGGTGAATTCCTGTTTGGTTACCTATACAATGAAATAGAAAGCAATATGATTAGTCCATATAACTCATAGGGCTAAGCTGGCTTTATAAAAGATTACATTGTGAAATCTTGCCCTATACACACTATCGTTCAAAAGTTTGGGGTCACTTAGAAATTTCCTTGTTTTCCATGAAAACATACATTAAATTAGTTTGAATAGAAAATACTGCAAAATGAATAGGAAATATAGTCATTGACCAGGTCAGAAATAATTATTTTTAATTTAAATAATAATTGTCCTTCAAACTTTTTCATCAAATAATCCTCAATTTGCAGCAATTACAGCCTTGCAGACTTTTGGTATTCTAGTTGTCAATTTGTTGAGGAAATCTGGAGAGATTTCGCCCCATGCTTCCTGAAGCACCTCCCACATCTTGGATTGCCTTGAGGGGAACTTCTGACATACTATATAGTCAAGTTGTTCCCACAACAACTCAATAGGGTTTCGATACAGTGACTGTGCTGGCCATTGCATTATAGACAGAAAATCAGCTGACTGCGTCTTCTCTAATTACACTTCTCAAAAACATTAAGGGAACACATAAATCACACATTGGGTCTTGATGAACAAAATATATTGAAGATCAAAATCTTTACTGTACATTGTGTATTCATTGAGAACAAAATGATGTAACAACGGTCAATGGAAACCAAAATCACCAACTGACTGAGGGCTCAGTTCAAACTCACACCGAAAATCATAGTAAACAATTGAAATCACAGGCCATTCCAACATGCATGCATTTCATCGTAGCAACTCATATTTTGACTCAATAGTGTGTATTGCGCCCATGTGACTGTAGGCACTCCTAACAACTCCTGATGAGATGGTGGATGGTGTCCTAGGGGATCTCCACCCAGACCTGGATCAGGGCATCAGTGAGTTCCTGGACAGTCTGTGGCGTTTTTTGTCTGCATCGGATGCAACAATACATAACATCCCAGAGGTTCTCATTTGGATTCAGGTCTGAGGAACATGAGGGCCAGTCAATGGCTCTGGCATAGCTATCGGGGGTGCAGCTGCACTAGGGCCCGCATTGGGTGAAAGGCCCGTAATATGTTCTTGCATTTTATTTTTATGTTGTGTTGTTCTATGTGGCTGTCTTAGTAAGAGATCGACTGTGAGTTTGGTCTACGCCAGGATTGGCTTCACATGCATATATATGTCATCGTAATTTTTCGACTGTCACCACACTAAGCCTCTGGTCAATGGCATCAATGCCTTCGTCATCCAGGAACTGTCTACACACACTGGCCTTGTCCTGCACCAAAAGAAACCCAGGGCCCACAGGACCCACGATGGGACTGAGGATTTCATCCTGGTACCTAACAGCAGTCAGTGTACTGTTGGCCAGCACAAGCAACCCTCCATGTATATGCCTCCCCAGACCATCACTGACCCTCCACCAAACCAGTCATTTTGGATGATGTTACAAGCAGAATAACGTTCACCACGGTGCCTCCAGACTCTATCACATGCTCAGTGTGAACCTGCTCATCTCTGGATAAAATGGGGCGCCAATGGTGTACCTGTCAATTCTGAGGTTCTCTGGCAAATGACAGTCAAGCTGCATAGTGATGGGCTGTGAGCGCAGGACCCCCCTAGAGGATGTTGGGCCCTAATGCCACCCTCATGGAGTCTGTTTCTGACAGTTTGTTCAGAAACATGCAAAACAGTAGCCCGCTGGTGGCAATAGGGAGCCAGATACCAGTCCTGCTGCTGGGTTGATGCCCTTCTACGAACCTGTTCAGTTCTTCTTGTGTAACAGCTCATCTCTTGGTATCTCCTCCTTGCTCTTGAGACTACTGGAAGACGTAGCAAACCCTCGTGTGACGGCACATGGATGTGCAGTCCTGGAGTGGTTGGACAACCTGTGCAACCTGAATGGGCTGCAGGTACCGCCTCATGCTACCAGTAGTGACAAGGACTCTGTCAAAACGTAAAACTACAAAATAATCAGTCAGAAAGGATAAGGAAAGAGCAATTGCCTGTGGCCACCATCTGCTAAACCTGGGGTGTCAAACCAGTTCCATGGAGGGCCGAGTGTCTGCAGGTTTTTGTTCTCACCTTGTACTTGATTGATTGATTAATTAGGTACCTCATTGGTTAGTTTCTACCCTCGCCTGGTTGTTTAGGTCTGAACTGGGAACTAATTTATAGGAAAAACCAAAAACCTGCAGACACTCAGCCTTCCGTGGAACTGGTTTGACACCCCTGTGCTAAACCATTCCCTTTTTCGGGGTTGTCTTGCTGTTGCCTCTCCAGTGCACCTGTATTTTCATTTGCACCAAAATGAAATGGTGACATTGATTCACATTCGCTTATGCCTCCTAACTAGACAGATTGATATCCCTGAAGTTTAATTGACTTGGTCTTATGCTGTGATGATGACAACATGTTATTTTCTGTGTGTGTTTTAGTTCCTGCATAGTTTGAAGCTGTGCTTTGGGTCATTGCCCTGTTGGAGGAAATTGTCTCCAATCAAACGCTGTTCACAGGGTATTGCATGGTGCTGCAAAAATTTTGTTATAGCCTTCCTTCTTCAAGATCCCTATAACCCTGTACAGATCTCCCATTTTACCACCACCAAAACACCCAGACCAGACCATCACATTGCCTTCACCATGCTTGACAGATGACATCAAGCACTCCTCCAGCATCTATTTGTTTGATCTGCATCTCACGAATGTCCTTCTTTGTGAGCTGAATTCAGCAAACCTAGGTTTGTCTGTCCATAATACTTAAGTTTTAAGGCATATTTTGAGTATGTTTAAGAATGGCTAAAGAATAATCACATAAAGCAAAAATAGTACATAGTATAACTTTAAGGTTCAGTGCCCTCCTAAGGGGTGTTGTGGTGGGTAGAAATATTGAATATGTTCTAACAATGATAAAACATGGTTTAATGTCTAATTTGTCAAATATATAAATAATTTAAGATAGTGTAACACTGGAAAATTACAATGTTAATATTGTAATTTTTGAGGGGATTAATAATAATTGGTCTCTAGGTTCTAGGCCATAGTGGACTAGACTTGATTGTGATAGCTACTTTCGTAGCTGATTAAAGTCGCTTTGTTTTCAATAAATACACAATGTTAGATTGCTAACGTTTTGGTGTCAGTTGCTACGTTGAAATCAGCATTCCCATCGTGGGTCCGCCCGGAGTGATGTTATTGGATTCTGCCAGCAGTAGGTGTAGCGGGCATTGAGCTGTGTGCGTTGTCTATCTATTTTCAGCCATGTTTTAATTGGTTTGTGAGTTTAGATTTGCTTTTGATAGTGTAAAATGACCTTATTTTTCATTGTTAGTCAGCCTAGTTATGTGCCGTTTTGAGGGATAATTTTTTTTCAAGTCTTTTTAGTGACTCGAGTCGGGATTTTACTAATCTTTCAGCATCTTTGTTTTGGTTGACCGGCTGGCCGCAATGAATTCTACTGCAGGATTAGACATGCACTCCTCTGACCCTCTGGCTCCATGGACATTCATTAACCACCAAGTGTCTCTCAAGTTTTCTGTGATTTATTGCATGATGTTGCAAGAATGGCATTCATTGGTTATTGAATGTTATTAAAGGACGCAACATACCAAAACACAGTTGTCACAACCTGTCCCACACTCCAACAAACTGTTTTGGGGTGGCTGCTATGTTTTTGGAATTATATATTATTTTTTATATATATAGATGGATATACGTCAAAGGCAGAAATTTACAGAAACGCTGTATGGATGTTTTTTTTCCCCCTTTTTTAGGCAGATTGAGCCTAGGTTTTGTGTTTGCCCCAGACCAGCTGGGTCTCTCGCCGCCTGTCTGGGTCGTCAATGTACCCAATGCCAAGCCTTATGTGGCAGATGGACGGGTCAGACTCGGAGTAATGCCAGGCCCAGTGGTTTGGAGAGTCCGCACCAAACACTGTTTCTGGTGCCAATGAGATACTCAGCTTGTACCCAGACCCATGCACACATCTATGTGTGGTCGTTTTGTTTGCTTACAGTTGTGTTTTTCCAAATGGGAACCAATTGTTACATAGTTTTTGGGGTGTGTGTAACTCAATATGTTGGAAACAAAATGCCTGGAGTCTGGGTTCTCTGATTAAACAGCTGGGTGTACACCCCCTGGAAAATACCTTAGGACAACTTGACATTTAACACTTATTCTTTAAACTATACCAGTGGTTCCCGGTCATCAGATGTGTAGAGCACAGATTTTGCTATTGATCCAAAACATTTTTTGCTACTTTGATGCAAATAATTTGCCTAGAAAGACCATAACTGTAGAGATACTACTGTTACTGTTTCAATGTAAACCAATTTCTGCACTGCAAGTATGCATGCTTTCTGAAAGCAAAGGTGAGTGTAGAAATGCAAGAGGGCTGTTCGGAGGAATAGTATTGTGAATTGATTTGTGCTATAGCAGTTAGTTGAATTCATTTTGGAATACTTCAATGCAATAATTTTGTTTTTTGAAGACAATTATGTATTATTTGTATTGTTCTGAAGTTTATTGTATTTGGCCTAATATACAGCGTACAAAAGGAAAAGCAAAGTATAACCCCATTAGTTAAGTCCTGAAATAAGTAGTTGCCATCTAGTATCCTGTACTCATTACAAATATTTGTATTGCAATTAAAGGAACAAACGTATCAACTGTGGTATGTAATGTAATCGTCCGGAAATGTAATGTGTTTAACCCAAATTTGTAACTTATTAGCAAGCCCACTGCGTGTTGAACTGGGTGTGATTTGCTGGCACGAACAAAAGACTGTCGTTGGGATAATGGAGGAATGGAGTTGGGAAACACTGCATTATACATTGTACTGAATCAAGATAGCATTACATTACAAACGTTTGAATTGAATTGAAACACATATATACAGTGAGGGGGAAAAGTGTTTGATCTCCTGCTGATTTTGTAAATTTGCCCACAGACAAAAAGTACTTGGTGGCAAATCCCTTGTTGGCAATCACAGAGGTCAGACATTTCTTGTTGTTGGCCACAAGGTTTGCATATATATATGCTTACACACACGATGGATATACAGTATATAATCTTGTCAGGGGAATGGAATGGCTGTGCACATAGTCGTATGTTTTTTTCAAATACTGTCTATTAAGGCATTTTGATAAAATGCTAAACAAATGTTCTTCAAATCAAACTTTGCTTTGGTAGTAGTTAAGTTGAGTGTAAATACAGTCAGGATAGTGAAAGCAAACAAAATACTCTTGGAATGAATGCCTGTGCATGCACTCCCGTTAAACATTTCTAGCGCTTTCATAATTCAAAAACGCAAATGGTCAAATACAGTCTTACTACAAAAAAAGGAAGGCCTAATGATTTTTACCATATATATGCCAGACCACACACACAGTCTTGTGAAAAAGTCAGTACATCCCCTGGAGAGTTATCTTTTTTGTGCATTTTAGAAATTTTGTGCAAACTTCCAACAACATTAATTGTTAAAGTGTTTGTTTAAAAAATGACATCAAAATACTTTTTGAACATTGAAATTCCAATCAATAGAAATTTCATGTTCTTATTCGGACGAAGTATGTGCACTTCTACATTTGACATAAGATAAAATGTCCATATTATGAATTAGGTATTCCAAAACCGGTGCAAATGGTTAGAAAATCGTTCGAGACCAACTTGTGAGTGTCTAGCTATCTCTAAAGATGAGGTTTGCGCACATCCATATAGAACTATATGGATTTGTGGTAAGACATCATGCCAAAAACCTATCCGAGGCTAAGACTGCACAGCTTTGCCAAATGTTTTGTTTTGAATTATCCATCTACAATGGTAGAAGCCATGATTGTCAAAAATGAAACACTGACTTTTAACAGGAGAAGCTCCTATCAACCAGAAAACATTGAGGCGGTGGGTTTATAGTTTGGAACTGCCTACAGGCCTGACCAGTTTGCCATTATTGAGTCAAAGAAATATTTTGAGTTACGTGACTGCGTACATGCATACATACTGGCTGACCGTGCTTGATGACTTGTTGATCATTTTACTAACCTGCGTGTACAACCCAACACCGTGGGATCAAATAGCAGTGAAGAACAATGAGCCACATCTCTAGCACAGCAGTGGATAGAACGTCAGCTGCACAGATCTGTACACACATTAAAGATCTCTTGCCGCTGACAAAAAGAAGCACACCCATTCTCCCAACAAAGGTTGCATTCAGCTGGTCTCGAAAAACACTTGATCGAAAACATCCCCAGAGGTACAGCCGCCTCAACAAGGCGTTCATTCGATTTATTACGTTACAGATCATGCTTTTGTCTGACCTTGTCAGTGAATAGGCTGTTCGATACACTCGTAAATGTAGGGAGGTGGACTAAATGCTGCATTCAACCGTATGTGCAATGAGGGCATGAACGAGTGTTTATCCAGAAATACCAACAGTTATTAAATGGATGGGCTTGTGTGATTTTTATTTTTTATTTCTTTGTTTGCATTTGCTGGATTTGTATTTCGTTTTTGGCTGTTTTTTTTAACCCCTCCTGCTCGGTTGAGATATGGCTTTCATCTAAATGTGTATATAAATGTAACAGCTTCTCGATCAATGCGAGGGGTATGATGTATTGGAAGTGTTTTCCCATGCGATTGTTGCTACGTGTGCGGCATTCCGTGGGTGCCTTGCGCCTGGTACTAAGTCATCCGCTGTTAATTGCGTTAGCAGTGCAGCTGTCTGCATTGGTCAGGGCCAGATTGGGAGCAGCGCCACAGGGCCCTTCTGCCTTGCTCTTCCACTGGGATAAGCTTCTAGACCGCCCCCCACTCCAATCCCACTGATCACATTGGAGCTGTTTGCCTGCATCTCACCCGTCGCCGCCTCGTGTTTCACTCCCAAGAAAAAAAAATTACAAAACATGCCTCTGTCTCTTGTTGCATCTTAATTCTTCTGTGCTGACTGGCAACCAGTTCCGACCCGCTTTGTGTTCGGAGTTTGGGGTGAGTGCTCGACAGGCACGCAATTTACTGGATCAGAAGCCAAATACCTCCTATTAACTATTGTAGTATTGATCGACATCCAGTAAAGAAGACGGACGTTGCGTTACAACTGACGTTTTAGCATCTTGAATGGATATAAGGGTGCTGAGACCTGCCCACAACCTGTGATAAGGGAAGGTGGATGTCGCTCCCCCAGCTCTGGTCACCCATTTTTGGCTTTAAGCTTCAACATCCCACGAGACAGATGAGGGTGGTCCAGACTGCAGGTCCATCCGCTCTGCCCACAGTCGGCATTTGAATTCCTCCATTCTGACTAGGTCTGGGAACTTCCCTGGAAAAATGGTTCGCCGTTCAAAAGGGATAAACCATTTGGTTTAATCTGCACTGCAGGCCAATCTAGACAGGTCATTGGCCTGCTTGCTAGTGTGGACTTAGGTCCTACGAACTTCGTACAAGCATTCCAGTTATCCAGCTACAGGTAAGACTGGTGGATAAGTACACTGAACAAAATTATAAATGCAACACTTTTGTTTTTGCCCCCATTCATCATGAGCTGAACTCAAAAATCTAAGACTTTCTCTATGTACAAAAAAGGCCTATTTCTCTCAAATATTGTTCACAAATCTGTCAATCTGTGTTAGTCTGCATTTCTCCTTTGCTGAGATAATCCATCCACCTCACAGGTATGGCATATCAAGATCCTGATCAGATCGCATGAGCATTACACAGGTGTGCCTTAGGCTGGCCACAATAAAAGGCCACTTGAAAATGTGCAGTTCCATTACACCGCACAATGCCACACATGTTGCACATTTTGAGGGAGCATGCATTTGGCATGCTGACTGCGATTATGTCCACCAGAGCTATTGCCCGTGAATCTAATGTTCATTTCTCTATCATATGCTGTCTCCAAAGGCGTTTGAGAGAATTTCGCAGTACATCCCACTGGCCTCACAACCGCAGAACAAGTGTAACCACACCAGCCCAGGACATTCACATCCAGGATCTTCACCTCCAAGATCGTCTGAGTCTAGCCACCCGGGAAAACTGCTGCAACATTCGGTTTGCATAACCAAAGAATTTCTGCACAAACTGTCAGGAACCGTCTCAGGGAAGCTCATCTGCATGCTCGTCCTCCTCATCGGGGTATCGACCTGACTGCAGTTTGTCATCGTAACCGACTTGAGTGGGCAAATTCTCACATTCGATGGTGTCTGGCTCTTTGGAGGTTCGCTGGATCACAGTTTTCACCATACAGGGCAAATGGCAGACAGTGTGTATGGCGTATGTGTGACCGGTTTGCTGATGTAAACGTTGTGGAAAAAAGTGGCCCATTGTGGTGGTGGGGTTATGGTATGGGCAGCCATGTGTTATGGACAATGAACACAGGTGCATTTTATTGATGTCATTTTGAATACACAGAGATCCCGTGACGAGATCCTGAGGCCCATTGTTGTGCCATTCATTCACGACCATCACCTCATATTGCAGCATGATAATGCACGGCACCATGTTGCAAGGATCTGTACACAATTCCTGGAGGATGAAAACATCCCAGTTCTTGCATGGCCAGCATACTCACCGGACATGTCACCCTTTGAGCATGTTTGGGATGCTCTGGATCGGCGTATACGACAGCGTTTTCCAGGTCCTGCCAATATCCAGCAACTTTGCACAGCCTCAATCAACAACCTGATCAACTCTATGCAATGGAGATGTGTTGCACTGCGAGAGGCAAATGTGGTCACACCAGATACTGACTAGTTTTCGGACATCGCCGGACCCCCCCAATACTGTGAAACTGCAAATGTTTGAGTGCCCTTTTATTGTGGCCAGCCTAAGGCACACCTGTGCAATACTCATGCTGTCTGATCAGCATCTTGATATGCCACACCTGTGAGGTGAATGGATTATCTCGGCAAAGGAGAAGTGCTGACTAACACTGATTTAGACAGCTATGTGAAGAATATTCAAGAGAAATAGGCCTTTTGTGTACATAGAGAGAATCTTTCATCTTTGAGTTCAGCTAATGATAAATTAGGTAAAAGCAAAAGTGTTGCGTTTATAATTTTGTTCAGTGAAGTTGGGGCAGATGCTCGCATGCTGTCAAAGAGCAAAAATATTCTTTCTCTTCCACCTCCTGAATCTGTGGAGGTATTTAACCTTGATCAAGCTCTGGTCCTTTCAGGTCAGCTGCAGTTCCTGTTGTATGAACTGGCCGACAGGTTACTGCATCAGCTCCTCCCCTTATTTCCCTCCTGGCCATAACCTTTGCATCCAAAACTGTCGCGCAGTCATCAGGAACAGGCTCACATAGGGCTGCCCCACTCCCCACACCCTTTTGAATGGTGGGGCTTGATTGACCAGGATGTGTGCATCGGCACCATCGCCACATGTTTTCTCAATCGATGTCTCTTCCTGCCGGGGACAAAGAGCAGTGGTTGTGGTTTGGTGTACTCTAGGTTCTGAACTGTTTTTTATTAAAGAAATTCTGTAGTTAAACAAATGTCATGGTGCTCCATCGCTGATGGCCGTTTTCAAATTCCATTTGCAAGTGCTTGCTCAAGTCGTACAATTAGCCACAAAAGACAGGAAATCTCGGATGATGTACGCCATGGTATAGGAAACAAAAAAAATTATCTTCTTTACCTGGATTCCTTCTTAACACATAAATGCTGAAGGAGGTCATTGTCTGGGAATGCATGTACGAGTACAGGACCCAAGCTAGTTTTAATGGAGTGAAACAATGGTTGCCGTTTAGCACCAGAAACCTGTTGAGGAGATTGAAAAGATGCACCCACACCAATGGTCCTTGAGAGAAGACAAAGAAATGCCATTCTCCACTTTGATCTATGGCTCTTTGCACTTTTAATTCACCTGATTGCTTTATGTTTGTGGCTAATTGCTTTGTGCAAGCCAGTCTGTGTGGGTGAGCAGGCAGGCAAGTGTATACCAATATTTTGTGTTCTAAATTCTTACTTTTTTGACTGTATAAACTGTTGTCAATTTTTAACAACATACAGTGCAATGGAAAATAATTTGCTACGGTATTTTACCATGGTCACATTCTACATTTTTGCAGTTTGCATTATGAAATAAGAAAAGGAAACATGCATTCAAAGGTCCAATCATCAGCTCAGAAAAATTGTTATTGCCTCTTCCCAAACTCAACCCATTAAAAGTGTAACAGTCAGCTGTTTGGATGCTTTGGTTAACCACCAAACCTGATTTGGAATAGTCCTACCCAAGATAAATTTGGCTGTATATAAATTTGGCCCTCATGAATCTGCAGGTCTAAAATCAGTGTTCATGACTCCACCATGAGAAAGACACTTGGCAAAAATGGGATTCATAGCAAAGGGCTCTATTCAAGTTTCTCAAAAAGCCCCTTGGATTATCTTCATGAGTCCCTGAACAGTGTTCTTTGAACAGATAAGTGAGAAGTAGAATATTTTTTGCTGATATGGGTCATAAACCGAACAGTGCTTTGCACAGTGTGATCATCATATCATCAAGTGTAGTGATGTAAGTGTGATGGATTGGGGAAGCTTTGCTTCATCGGGACCTAAAGAATTGCTATCATTGTAGGGACCATGATGTCATCTTTCTGTCAGATCTGCCAGTGTGCTCAAGCTGATGTGCAGCGACTGGTTAACATGTGTTGCTTGGTAAAGCCAAGCCACCTCCAGACTACATGTATTGACCCTTGAGACCAGGTTTTGTTCTTCAGTCCACCACAGACTGTCCATTTTTTTCTTTCTCAAGATTTGTGTCTGTAAACTTATGTGTGGGTGAGGTTTTGTGTTCTAACTAAGCCCCATTCTCTCACTGTTGTCTCACCAGGGCTCCACGCTTTAAAGGCTACCAGCAACAGGACAGCCAGGAGCTGCTTCACTACCTTCTGGACTCATTAAGGGTCGAGGAGACCAAGGTAAGACTGGAGACCCAAAATACAAACACAATACAAGTTGAAGTCATAGAGCAGATGCTTTTATCCAGAGTGAATTGAGGTAGCCAAGTTAGCTAACAAAATTTCAGATATTACTTATTAAAGAAGTCGTCTGCTAAGTTGGTGCTGTTAAAGAGCCTCAGTTCAACCAAGCAGACAAACTGATCCACATCTTAAAACGGGGTTGAAAATTGGCCTGAATAGAATGCATGCCCCAAGTCATGCAAGGAACCAACCTAGCGACACAAAAGCTGTTAGGTTAATTCAATATTGTCTATGACAGCAGACAGGCTGCCTTTAGCTTAGCCAGGTTGGTGTTTTGTCCAAGCGAGTCTGACTACACAAAAGAACAGGCTACATTTTGACTGCAATTGAGACGCACACTACAATCGCCAATGAAGACCAGGCGAGAACCCACGGGACCCGTTCGTCCTCATGCATGTATGACACTGCACGGGTCTAGGTCTTTCTCCTCGGCTTCTCAAACTGCCTTTTGTCTTTTAACCTTATTGGTGCATACCCCCCTCCCCCGATCCTCCCCTGCCCCTTTATGGAATTAGGCGACCACCACCCTGGCCCCAAGGCTGGGATAGTTGTCTCTTTGGCCCCACCAGTGGCTCAGCCAGCCCCAAGAAGAGAGGCGACTAGCGGGTGTGGATCGGTCATCCCGGAGGCAGCGTTGCTGGCTGGGGGATCACGACCCCCCACCCCGGTCGTTTTTAAAACTTGTGAACACTGCCAGTTGTGCCACTTAGGGGGCTTGCAAGTGGCATGGCGGGCGTCATTGTGTGATCTGGGAAGCGCACAGCTGCTGAATGGGCTGCAGGGTCTCCCTCATTGTGCTGGAGGCCCTCCGACCCCTCCCCTCTCCAGAAGGGGAGGGGGTCATCGAGGCGAGTGCTGTCCCTGTTCCTACGTTAATTATAAAACCAAGGCTACACTCCAGCATAAACAGTCTTATGCTTTTCTTTGATGAAAGTACAATGATCACCATCATAAATTCACTCGAGTACACGCCTGTACATGTAACGAACCAAATTATGAACCTCCTTTATTCCCGTACAGTCGAAGAATCTTACATGTTTTCATTCAAAATTTAGATTATAGTCATGCTTGGCTCTCACCGACACAGGCGTTTCCCTCTGTTGATTAGTCAGCTTTAAGAATGGCGCAATAAAACACACCCGGTGTCACTGTCAATTCCTCCCAATGGCCTGTCACGTCAGAGTGTTTGGAGTTGATCGGCCATTTAGTATCAGGAATCTAAATATGCTAATCATGCACAGTCAATTATCACCAATTAGCCGAGACGTTAAATCGTGCTCCCTCTCCGGGCATTGCCCGTCCTTCTTGGCCTGTCTTGGTTTAGGTTTCCACCCCTAATCCCCCACTTCTCCCTACTCTGTCGGGGCCATGGTCACTGTGGTTGAGGAGCTGCTCCAGCTGGTGATTAATTAGTCAGGGGGTGAGTTGGGTCTGACTGACTGGAGAGGGGGTACGGGGGGACGCATCACTGGGATTAACCAGGTTTCTGACCTAAATAGCCAGTCCAATGCGTGTGTCTGGGGGGGGGGGCTGCTGTGAGGGGATGGCTGTGAGTTGACTGGTCTGGGACCTAGACACAGACCTTGGTCAATTATCAATTGATTTGTTCTTTACTGAGGCATTGGCTCCACAAAGCTCGGCACACCGGCACACTCCCTGGCCATGTCACCTCCAATCACGGTCCCGGCAGAGACAAACACACACACACACACACACTGTGTACGTTAAACAAATGTGTTGTCGTGCTTTACATACAAACTAATGGGTTGTCGTGCTTTACATACAAACTAATGTGTTGTCGTGCTTTACCTACAAACTAATGGGTTGTCCTGCTTTACTTACAAACAAATGGGTGTCCTGCTTTACTGACAAACTAATGGGTTGTTGTGCATTAATACATCATCACCTTTTAGTCATGGTTTCAACTCCCACGGGATCTTGTTAGGTTGACGTTGTATAAAACTTAAGTTAATTTTTTTTGCATGTACCTCATCGCCATTTACATGAAATACATTTTGTGTTTGACCTTCCCAGCGGATCAAAGCGAGCATTCTGAAATCCTTCAACAACCCCACGGAGAAGACCGCAGATGCCGAGACCAAACGCCAAGTCAAAGGTGCTACCTCTGTTTGGACGCGACCTGTAAATTTGGCCTAGATCAGTGTTGCCATCTAGTGTCAACTTGATGTACTACCATTCAATGAGTTTTGGCAAGTAAATTGTTCAAACTCATGAAACGCAGTGCATGTTTTGGTATCGGTTGATGTTCTACAGTAATTTAGGAGCTGTTAATGAGAATTCAGCCAGCATCTTTTCATCCCCTAAACAGTGTGACCAATACATTTAGATGTCATTAAGCATAGTTGTATACTTCAAATATTTTTGGGGGAACACAATCAGACTGAACAAGGTCTGACAGAACTCAGTGTGTACTTTTTTGCTTATTTTTTTAATAGAAAGAAGCTGAGTGTTTAGAAATGAAGTTTTCCCCCACCCCCTTTTTTGTCCTTAAACTTTATTTTCCCTTCTTCACTCAGCCTATGGAAAAGAGGGCATAAGGATGAACTTTGTGGATCGCATTTTTGTGGGCGAGCTTACCAACACCATTATGTGCGAGGAGTGCGAACATGTGAGTCTTTTGGTTACCCCTCTTTAATGGTTAACAGAACAACATGATGGTTAATTCATGTACAGTTATTTCTTCTACATCTACAGTGCAATATTTTTATTCTATGGTTTGATCCACGGTGTCTGGAGTTGCCTACATGTACCCTTGCATGTTCCCAGACCACAAGACATGCAAACACAAGCACTGTTATATCTCATTTAAAGATGTATTTCCCTGGCATTCAGATGCTTTGATGAACAGTCACTGTTGATGGACAGAGAGGAGATTTTTTTTGGTGACAGAGCAGATTAAAACCCATGCTGCAGCTGTAGGCCTCAGACAGGGGATTTGACTGGTGGACCACCCTAGGTCACCACTATGTGGCATGGTACAGTGAGCTGCGTTTATCTTTCAGTGAGACCTCTGTTGTCTCCTCTGCTAACATTGTACAGCGCTGTGACTCTGTGTGATTGTATGCCCCACCAGATATCCACAGTGAAAGAGGCCTTCATTGACATCTCTCTGCCTATCATTGAGGAGAGGGTGAGCATATCATTGCATAACGCTTTGCATTATACCGCTGTCTGCCCTGTTGTTTGTAAGTTTATATACACTTTTCGTATGTGATCCATGTCTCTGTGTCCTGGTGCAGATGTCCAAGCCCTCAAACCCAGGAAGGACAGGCAAGGTCGTTAAAGACCAGGACATGCACATGTCCCACACCGATGAGATGCTAGCCGCCGCAGCCCACAATAAAAACACCAGGAAACCAAGCGGACAGGTGTGTTTTTTTTGTTTGAGTTGTCTTTTTTTGTGTGTGTTGTTTTTGTCTGCACCTGTGGGTGGGGTTGGTGCGCGCGTGTGGGGTTTGCATCTGTGTGTGCCTTTCTGTCCATGTGATGAGTCAGCAGGTCTGTTTTATGACTGGGTGTCTCTGTCTCCCCTCAGAAGCAGCAGCCGTACAAAAGGTCTCCCAGCTTGGCAGAGGAGAGGGGGACGGACGGGCCCTCAGATGGCCTCGAGCAGGACTCCCCGTCCACCATGACCCGCACGGCCAGGGCAACCAGGATGGCTGCCAATAGCCTCTCGGATGGCAGCGAGAAAGACTCAGGCCCTCAGGACAGCAGTAACGATGCAGACAGCGAGGCCTCCGAGTGCGAGTTGATGCCCCGTCCATCGTTGGCTCATAACGGCCAGGGGTCCACCCAGTGTTCTGCACCCCCCACTGCACTGTCTGCGGCCTCCCTTGAACCACAGCAGGTCGGTGCTGTGGAAAAGCTAGTCAGCGCTGTGCATAAAATAAACTTAGGCCCCGCCTTAGGGGGTGCGCATAGTTCAGAGGAGCAGGGGGAGCCCCATCAGCAGTACCCTCACCACCAGGGGGCGTTCCAGGCCCTGTCTCACAGCTACACGCCCTGCTCCAAAGAGTGCTCCGTCCAGTCCTGCCTGCACCAATTCACTTCAGTGGAGTTGCTGATGGGCAACAACAAGCTGCTGTGCGAGAGCTGCACGGAGCGCCGGCAGAAACAGCTGCGCAAGAGCTCCTCTGCCGGTTAGTGAGAAAACACTTTGGAGAAAATGCTGAAACCCTGATATAGACAGTAGTTGGTTATATGGTAGTGGGTAGTTACCATACGCCAATCATTTATGCAGATATTCCGACCCATCAGGGCACACAAGCAATAATGTAATGGAAAACGAGGGGCATTCCTGTTGTAACATTGTGTTGAAGTAACATTGTGTTGTCTGTGTGTGGTTACAGAGAAGAAGATGGAGAAGGTCTATACAAGCGCTCGCAAACAAATGCTGATCTCAACGTTGCCCCCGGTGGTCACTTTGCACCTTAAACGCTTCCATCAGGTTAGCATATTATTTTTACAGAGAATTTAATTCCGAATTGTCTCACTAGCTTGAATGCTGGTATTATTAGCCAAGGGGTGGTAGTAGTTGTCGTGTTAGTGATTGTCGTTTTCCCTAGGTAACATCGTAAACAGTCGCACTTTAATGTATGCGCGCTGGGAATTCAAAACCACCGGCTATATTGTTAAGTGATAAGATATGAGAAAATGTGGTATATTGGCCACATACCACAAAGCCCTGAAATGCTTTATTGCTATTACACATTGGTTACCTACGCTAATTCTGTGATTTCATAACTGTGTTATACAGTCTCATTTACCACAGCTTTAAGCCAATCCGCATTCAGGGTTGGAATGACTTGGTTCACACAAACATGATTACGATCTATTACAAAATAGGTTGTACAATTAATACAAACATTTCTTTTTTATGTAAAATGTTGCAGTCTTATGCACCGTTACACGTCTAGTACAAAGCCATTTTAATTACAGATGACACTTGTCCGACACATTTAAACTGTGATCCTTTGTAAAAGGCATGAAAATCAAATAAATTTTTTCATTTTGTATTGATGTTTTGGGGTTGATGTGATTTTGGGATTGTGTGTCAAGGCAGGAATGAACGTACGGAAAGTCAACCGCCATGTCGACTTCCCCCTCATCCTGGACTTGGCTCCGTTCTGCTCGGCGTCCTGCAAGGTACTCCCCAATCATTCGCAATGGGCACAGTATGGCGACTGAGAAACCTTCACCGGAATGTATATGGTTTTGCCCATTTTTCTGATCAGCATTCAGGCTTTTGATGAATGGTTGATATGATACCTGTGGCTCATGCTTTGGATTCATCTAGTAGCTGGTTGCGCTGCTCAGCGCCTCATTTCTTTTCCTCCACCTGGGCAGAACCTGGCAGCGGGCGACCGTGTGCTCTACAGCCTGTACGGGATTGTCGAGCACAGCGGGTCGATGCGTGGTGGCCACTATACAGCGTATGTGAAGGTTCGTTCGCCCCAGAGGAGGGTAGAGCAGACTCAACGCAGAAACCTAGCTGGTAAGCACCTTTCTGTCTCTCTGTGAAATCATCTCTAGATGTCATCATAAGAGTCTATGTCAATACATCTCTCAATTTTTGTTGATGTTTTTTCGTTCACAACCTAAACAAGTTGTATAGCTAAATTAGTTGTATAACTATATAAGACTAGGCTTGTATGCAGGCGTGCTGTGTTAAGGCCTTGCTCCGCGTCACCTTGAAGACGACATTTTCCCAGAGAAAAATATCCCCGGGGCTTTTGTCGTCAGAGGTTCTATAGATTGTTTCATCCTTTCTCCCAAGTCCCCACTCAAGAAGGGCGCCTGGCTTTCAGCAACGCTCAACTTTAAAGAGAATGTCTTTACCACACAGTTGTCCTCGCTGGTAACCAACCAGAATAGAGCCTTGAGGAGACAATTGTTTTTTCGATAACGTCAGCCAGCCACCGTAGCGAGGTCAGAGGGGCCCTGGGAACCCACTGCAAGAATCAGCCTCTGTCAAATGGCAATGTGGCTGAGGGGGGAGGAAACGTCCATGCAGCCCACCCTCTTCACTTCATGTCAATACATACCTTCTTATTGCTCTTGCTGCTTTTCCTTTTCTGTTTTGATTCAATACATGTCCACTCCTCCGCACCATAACCTTCCACCAAATTAGATCAAACTGGAGCCTGACAAAAGTTGTGAATTCTATGTCCATCCAGTGTTGTTCATGGTATAAAATACTGTATGTCTTGAATTAAATTGTCTGAATTACATCCCAGCATCCTTGTCCTTCTGTCACAGCTTCTTTTATAAATTAGCCACAGTCCATTTTCTCCCTGAGAAGCTTACCATTATAGCTCCTTACCCCCCTCCCATCGTTCCCCGCAAACTTAACATTGTGTCTTTTTAGGTCTGAGGGAAGCCAGCAATGCCGCACAGGGACAGTGGGTGTACGTGAGTGACACCAATGTCCAGGCGGTGCCGGAGTCCAGAGTGCTCAACTCTCAAGCCTACCTGCTGTTCTATGAGGAGCTCCTGTGACCCTCTCAGGAGAGAAAGAGAACAAGGCTGAAAGAGAGCGTAGAAACAGCTTTGTGTGTCTCCAAAGTTTGACTCTTAAGAGCTGGAAAACATGGAACACACTGCATCTTGGGATTTGTAGGCCATCCTGAACCGGTGTCACCTGTATGTATGCCGGATGTATACCACTGAGCACAAGAGGATTACTTCTGTCTACGTACGTTTGCTTATGCGTCTTTGTGTGTGAATGAGAGACGGGAGGGGAGGGGATAAAATGTATTTGTATTTCGCACAAATTCTAAGCAAAAATGCTATTTTATTTATATTTTAAGATCTGCTACGCTGAAAATATTTTTTTTGTTGAGCTTCAATACGCACAACTTTCATTCAACTATGAATGCCAAATACCTTTTGCTAATAGAAATTACAGAAAACAATGTATAACATCCAGAAAATACATATCGCCCATTGTGTTGTGGCACTAGTGAGTGCAAAAGCATGTCATCTGTTACTGTCCCTTAAGAGATGCTGGTAATTTGTTGTGCGGTCTTAGTGTTTTTGCAGCCCTTGGCCTTGATCTGTTGGCCATTCACACTGGTGCATAAACAATGTAACTACACAGGTACAAAGACAGTGGGATATTTAGGAACATTATAACGTAGATGATGATGGTGTTCAGCTTGAGGGACAATAACCAATAGTTTCTGGTTAATATTTCTTTTTCTACTGTATGTTAAACATCTCTGAATACATTGCATGGGCTAAGGGCAGTGAATGTGTTGCTCACCCTTGGGATTTGAATTTGTCTTAGTATTTATGTTCACTGTTGATTTTATTTTTATTAATGAAGAAAACTATTAAAATAATGTTGTTTGGTGGGATTTTGCCAAGTTTTCCTGTTTAGGTATTACCATATTGAAGGATTCAGAGTGATTTCATTTAAAAATAAATATTCAGTGCCTACTTTCTAGGATTGAGTTTCTGCATGAAACAAATAGTTATGGTAAAAAGATATCTTGTGTTGTGTGAAATGTATTAGCAAAATCATTAACATGAAAATGTTGTGTATTAATACAAAAAACCTTCACATCCACTTGTCAAATGCAGAACAAAAACAAACCATAGTAGTAGGTTCTTTAACTCTAGTACTCTCCCTTGGTAAATTTATTTAGACTTACATGAAAACACAATTTTATGATTGCAATTTAATCTTTGCAATCAAGAAGATGTCTTGTAAGTCTAAATAAAATCACAGAGGGATCATATCTCAGTGGCAGATATTACTCTTTACCACAGTATTAAACCAAAAATGGTGTCTCTGAAGTTTTCTCTTGGCTTTTTATCTTTCTGAAAGTTGTGTATTAAATCCATATTTAAAGGGATTCAAAACAAAACACTAACATTGTGGCATTGTTTTGCAAAAAAACGTAGTGCATATACAGTCCCCTCCAAAAGTATTGGAATGATAAGGCAAATTCCTTGTTCTGATTTTGGTTTAAGATCAAGAGATGAGTATGAGACAAGAGTTCAGAATTTCAGCTTTCATTGACTGACTGGTTTCTTGTTGCACAGGTGTTGCCTTTTAGGTTGATTGTTCAAACATTAAATAGCTTTGCATGACTAGTCTAAGTTTCCATCCTTGGTTTAAACCTATAAAGACTGCATTTCTTGTTGAAGAGGATAAACCAACATGAAGACCAGGGAGCTGTCAATGGGAGAAAAGCAATCCACTGTCATGCTGAGAAAATAAGGAAAATCGACCAGAGCCATTGGACAAACATTGGGCATAGCAAGCACAACAATTTGGAATGTCCTGAAAAAGAAAGAAACTACTGGTGTACTGAGCAACAGATGTTGAACAGGTCGGCCAAGGAAAACAACAGTAGTTGATGACAGAAATATTGTGAGAACCCCCAAAACATCAGTAAGTGACATCACCAACGACCTCCACAGTGCAGGGGTAAAGGTATCACAATCCACTGTTTGAAGAAGACTCAGAGAGCAGAAATATTGAAGCCACTCATCAGCAGTAAGAATCGGATGGCCAGATTGAAATTTGCAAAGAAGTACAGATGAGCCACAAAAGTTCTGGAACACATTCTTATGGACTGATGAGACCAAGATTAATCTCTACCAAAGTGATGGAAAGGCCAAAGTGTGGAGAAAGAAAGGAACAGCTTTTGATCTGAAGCATAAATGCTCATCTGTGAAGCATGGTGGGGGTATGGTCATGGCTTGGGTGTGATTGGCTGCTTCAGGAACAGGCTCATTAATATTTATTGATGATGTAACTGATGATGGTAGCAGCAGAATGATTTCAGAAGTGTACAGAAGCATTTTGTCTGCCAATTTACCAAGAAATGCATTGAAACTAATTGGGAGGACTTCATCAGGGGGAAAAAGTGGAAGGTTTTAGACTGGCCAAGTCAATCACATGACCTTAACCCAATAGAGCATGCATTTCACCTCCTTAAGAGGAGACTGAATGGAGAAACATCCCGAAATTAACAAGAACTGAAAGAAGCTGTGGTAAAAGCCTGGAATAGAATCACAAATGAAGAATGCAACAGTTTGGTGATGTTGATGGGTCGCATGCTTGAGGAAGTTATTGCAAGCAAGGGTTATGCCACCAAATATTAAATGTTATTTAATTTAAGATTATTTGTTCCATTAATTTTGCTCACCTTAAAATGCTGTGGTCAAAATCAAACAGTGATATGTCTTAAGTTGTTCTAGATGTCATCTAGATGTGACTACCAGGAAATTAAAGCTGAAATTCTGAACTCTTGTCTAATACCCATCTTTTGATGAACAACAAAAACAAAGGAATTTGCCTTATCGTTCCAATACTTATGGAGGGGACTGTAGTGTTTCTGAGCATTTTATTACTTACAGTGCTTTGCAAAAGTCTTAGGCATGTGAACTTCTAACTAAAGCCATTCATTTGGGTAGTATGTTTTCTTTGTAAAAAGTTGTTTCATGGACAGGTGTGGGCTATTGTGTTATTTCTTAAATTAAGCAGGTAAAAGGTTGACTCCAGGTGTAGTATTTGCATTTGAAGCTGTTGCTGTGAACAGCTTGCCCATCCATCCTTCGGCAGCATAAAAAAAATCCATCAGAGATAGCAGGAACATTTGGAGTGGCCAAATCAAGTTTGGTACATACTGAGAAGAAACAAATGCACTGGTGAGCTCTGCATCACAAAACGGCCTGGCTATCCATGGTGGATGATCGTTGGATCCTTTCTATGGTAAACAAAAAGCCCTTCACAACAACCAGCCAAGTGAAGAACACTCTCCAGGAGGTAGGCATATCATTATCCATTATTGAAGTCTACCAGAAAAAGAAGACTTCACGAGAGCCACAAGGTGCAAACCATTCATAAGCCTTAAGAATAAAAATGCCAAAAATCATTTTAAAAAGCCTGCTCAGTTCTGGTACAGCATTCTTTGGAGAGATGAAACTAAGATCAAACTTTATGAGAATGATAGGATGAAAAAAGAATGGAGAAAGCTTGAAACCGCTCATGATCCAAAGCATACCACATCGTCTGTAAAACACGGAGGCAGTGTGATCACATGGGCACGCATGGCTTCCAACGACACTGGGTCACTTGTGTTTATTGATGTGACAGAAGACACAAGCAGCCAAGTTCTGAATTTTCTACAATGGTCGAGTCAATCACCTGATCTCAACCCAATAGAGCATGCATTTCACTTGCCGAAGACAACTTAAGGCAGAAAGACCCACGAACAAATAACAACTGATTGATGACAGATGCAATAAGGCCTGGCAAAGCTTCACAAAGGAGGAAACAATGATGTCCATGCATTCTAGACTTAACGTAGTCATTGCCCACAAATGATTCTCGACAAAGTATTAAAAATTAACATTTTATTTATGATTGTATTAATTTGTCCAACTACATTTGAGCCCCTGAAATAAGGGGCACTGTATGAAAGTGGTTGCAATTCCTAAATGTTTCATACAATATTTTTGTTCAACTCTTTTTAATTAAAGTCGAAAGTCTGCACTTCATTTGCATCTCGACTGTTTAATTTTAATTCCACCGTGGTGGCGTACACAGCCAAAATTATGAAAATGGTGTCAGTGTCCAAATATTTCCGGACCAAACCGTATATCAACCAGATTATTGGCAATGTGACTGTTAAACAGGACAACTAATGTGAAGTGAATTCAATGTTATAGATTCTCTGAATTGTTACAGCATTGTCTATGTGAATGCTTGTAACTGCATGTGCTGGAGAAAGGAGAACAACAAATGATTAAAGGGGCCAAGATAAAATAAAGTTAGAGAAATCCCTTATGAACACAAACATAGGATAGTTATATTTATAAGAGGGACAATTACACCGTGTAATGCTTGTGACACACCTGAATTATAAAAAACAATTGATATGTTTGCATAATAGTAGTGCAACAATGGTGTCTTTTGTATTCAACATTTTTAAATCAGATGTAATATCTTCCAAATCTGCTTCTAGCAGTTAACTCTGGGCTGTGAAGATCTACAAAATCTTACATTTCTATACATTACTGATTTGGCAGATTTTCTATAATTTTTCTTTTTTCATAAACTAACAAACAAGTTAGATGTCATTTTATTGAAGCAAATGTTGCAGGCATTCTCTAATACAATACACTGAAAGTAATACATTTAATTCCTCAAACAGAAAACCAGTAAGGCTGGTGTGTTCTTTACTTGGGTGGTGTTTGAATCTGCTTTTTTCTTGAAGAAAGCACATGACCATCAAGGAGGAATATGGCTTTTTTTTCACTGGAATTTGTGTCATCCCTACTCCCTTTGTGAAGTCTGTGGCGGTCATTAGACAGAGGCTGTCACACTGTCACAGTGAATACCGTGGTGCCATATTCACTCTGTTGGTGGTGGCAATGTGCCCCGACGGGTGCAAAGCAGCACTGTTTGAGGAGCATGTCGCAAGCTGGTGAAGAGGAGGTGGGTGTGGAATCAGGGAAAGGGCAACGTCTGAAAGGATCCCGTCGTCCGCCCTCCCAGTTCCACTCGCAACGACATCCCAATCACAGTTAAATCAGGATGTCAAGCCACCCACCAACAACACAGTGCATTTCTTTTTAAATGTATTTGGTCTATTTTTAAAAGCAGAGGCCCTTAGCTTGGGGACATTCTCTTGAAGGATAAGATGTGATTTTAATCCCAGTTAATGAAAGGGCCTGGTCCTCTTCCCTCTGTCGGAATGGTCATGGAAACCAGCGACGTGGGAACACTACAGTGTTCACATCTTTGGAAACTGTCGGATACAAAGCGACATTGCTCAGTCCAAGTCTAACATCTATGTAGTAACTGTCACACATAGCCTGGCAGAAATGTGTTCCTGCTTTCTCTGAAGCATTATCGCCTTCAGGGCATTGGGCGCATGGTGCCAAGACTTGCTTTTCTGAGAAATGTCTGATCGCTTCTTTCAGCATCTGGGTTAGGCCTACATACTCAGGTGTTTGTTTCAGTCTGCAGTGTTAATGGCTGCTCGACTTGTCATCTTCTGTTCTTTTCCAAAGCTAGAATTATAATAAGGGCAAGAATGCTATCTCTTGAGGATTGTGGTTTCCCCTCTAGAGTTGATATGCTCAGCTAAATGTCTGACTGTCCTCTTGATGGCTGCATGCAATGGATACTGACAGCAGCTTCTCATTGGATCTGAACCAAGCCAGGTTCAGTAGGCAAACATTGTTCAGTGTCACAGATAGAAATGACATGAATATACCAATTGCCAATATTATTAATGTTCCTCAATGTTGGGCCCTGCCGAAACATGCTAGGTCACCATGTGAGACTGCCAGCTTCTATTAATGATCTCTCTCTGACTACCCAAATAGAATCACGTTTTATTTATAACATGCAGGGCTGAATACAACCAGTGAAATGCTTGCTTACATACCTATCCCAAACAATGAAATGAAAGAAAAAATATATTATTACCATGAAACATGAAAAATATGAGACAGAAATAGAAATGTACAGAAATGTAATAATGACCTACCATGGACAAAGGTATCCTAAAGTATGCACAGTGTAGTTTAAGGCAGCAGTTTAATTTTGACTATATAGGCAATAGGATGCCTAACTAAAGCATGATGCATCCCTCTACTGGCTTGCCATTGAAGCTGAGTCAGTCCTGTTTGATCCCTGGGTGGAAGACCAGATGCTGTTTGAGGGCCAGTAAGCACAGCAGTAAAGTGATATTGCTGTATCTCATATTCCATAATGGATGTTAAGTGTGTATCCATTCAAGGTAACCAATCGGGTAGTGGCCGTAACTGAATGGTCTCTAGTAATTTATTCAAATTCCGAATAAAGATTCAGAAAACGTAAGCCATTAGGCACTTAACTCTAATTACTGTCTGGGTGTCTTTTAAAAACAACACTGATTCACTATTAGCCTCTCATGTGCAACTGTATAACATTTTACAAAGTTATTAGTACAGAGTAGACTTTTGTGAAAATGTCCATGATATTTGGACTTACTTCATAAATAACTTTTGTCCAAAGCAATCCCCACTGATGAGAAGCAAACACGAGACTCCACGGTCTTCTCGCAGAATTTTGCCTTGTGGCTACCAGCCAGACTACTTCCAGGTCGTAGCCATTTTGAGTGCTTGACGGTGAAGAAGAGCGGAGTTGGAAGAGGTGGGAAACGCTCAAGCGTGTTTTGATGTATTCGGTTTGTGTACGTTCTCCTGATGCAGACGTTATATTACATGCAATGTAGATTGGTTAGCAGATCTTTGAATAACTATTTTCAAACTATGCATGTAACTGTTTACTAGCTTGCCCAACAAAATCTTAAACAAGCAAACTGACGTAGCTTTGCTAACTATTGTAGCTAGCTTGCATTTTACATTGAGGCCAGGAACATTGGAAAGCACTGACTTAAGCAAAAATGTTACGAACTAGTATTGTTTCGATTATGTCATATATAAGTTTAGCATGCTAAGTGATATACCAAACGATTTACGTGCATGCAAGGTCAATGAAATTCATGTGTAACTTAACGTAGCGAACATTTAGCTATGTTAGCAGGCGTTACATACTAGCGCCACCCTGCAAACATCTAAATAATACAGCCTGAGCTACTTACTAGCTACTGTTAGCAATCTGCTTTGATGTCCCTAACTTTCCGCAAGCTGGCCACCAGGCATTATGCTGATCGTATTGTTATTACATTAAATATTTACCTATCAACTATCGGGCAATAGTTATAATCGTTTAGGTAAAACGCCAATCAGGCATTAAGACGGAAGTTGGCTAGCTACTACTGTGTACCTAGCCTAACTGCAATTGTACTATTTTATTTTTACCCATCCTTCTGTTAATAGTGTTGTAGACATCTGCTGGCTGGCGAGCACCAATGCGAGTTTTCTAATGTTTTTCATAGCAAGTATCCTGGTCATTTAAAGCACCAATACTCAATTTCAGTACTTATCATATCGCTTGATTGCTTATGTCACTCATAGGCAAGCTCCAGGCGTCGGAAGTACAGGGTAAGATATGTGGGACCAGGGTGGACAGCCCTGGCCGCAATGGCCGATGAATCAACAGCAGTGGATGCAGTCCTTCCAACACCAACAAGATCCAGGTTGGTGACATTTCCTGTATGCATGGAGCTCTGACCAAGTGAAAATAGTACGAGATTGGATTGGTGTGAATTTGTTTTTAGTACAGTCATTTTGTACAAAAACACATGCCCTTTCTTTGTGACATGCAGGCCAAGTGGACTGGGCAGCACTTGCTCAGGCTTGGATTGCCCAGAAAGAGTCTACAGGACCTCCAGTGGACCAGCAGAACCTTCAGCCTAATGGACAGGATGTCCCTGGCATGGATCCTGTTATTCCCAGCAACCGGAGCTCCTTCCAGGGGGATGGCAACTTTGGCAGGATGTGGCAACCTGGTAAAATCTCAGTTATTCACATACTTTCAGTATGTGTGTGTTTTTCTGTGTTTTTGTGCACATGTGGTTTGATGTGTTTTGGAACTCTGTCTCTACATAACCTTTAGATCTCACATTAGCTGGGACATCACCAATGTACCCCAACCAGCATGCTATAGGCGAGTTTCACCTCCTCCACATTTATACTACCGAGCTTCAATCCACTTTGTCCCCCGGCAGTCCACTGGTTTCATTTTAGAATAGTTTTACTCTAATGTGTACGTGTGGGTTGCTGTTGTACAATGTGGTCTCTGGCAAGACTTAGTGTTTTCGGTGGGCAATTTATTTGCTGTATGTTATTAAAAATAATAACCTTGCACTTTTTGCTTTGTCCCAGAATGGGGAATGCATGGCCAGCCCCCTCCCCCAGTAGACCAGCCGTGGATTCCTCCGGGGACTGGACCTATGGATGTGGCACCTCCCTCTGAGGACAGCAACAGCCAGGACAGCTTGGAGTTCTCTGAGGGCCACCACGGAGTCTATCCCCCGAACAGCCACGGCTTTGGTGGTCCAACCGAGAACTACACCATTAACACAATGCCGATTAACCAGTTTGATTATCAGGTATGAAAGCCATTAAGTTGCTAAGCGCTGAGATGGCCTGGATTGTTGTTAGTTTTAAACAAAAGCCTAGCTTTGTGTCGAACTGTGATATATAGACTGTGATTTCATTGGTTCTGAGATCTTTTTGGCTTTTTCTGCAGCATGGGGCGGCTTCCACCTATGGCCCCACTCCCCCTGGATTCCACCCTCCGTACTGGCAGCAGGGACCCCTACAGAACAGACGGGACAGGCCACCGGGCTTTAGGGACCGCCCCAGGTCCCCCATCCAGCTCTCCAAACAAGATGCCCCCGCTGTCACTGCTGCCGCCCTTGGTGAGCACCTATGTCTGCTTATTTCCTGTTTAGTCATTTGACTCTGTTGTGCCATACAGATGCAGTTAAGGAGTAATGCCTTGCTCAAGGGAACATAAGCAGATATAAGCCTTTGGGCTTTGCACCAGCAACTTGAGGGTGACAGGCCCTGCTCTCTGTTTGCCATACTTTTTAAAAGATTCTGTTAATATGGATGGTGGTTTAATCCCTGGTCTTTTGTTAGGCTTGTGGTGTGGATTTAGATTTGCTAGTTAAAAAAACAAATGCATGCACAGTGCATTTTAATATCTTGTTAACGTTTCCGTTTTGGTCCCTAAATTCTGCCTTGGGAAAAATCTCAGCACTACATATACACAGGCAGGTTACATACACAAGTTATATTTCCTTTTTTCTTTTCAATTGATTTGGATCCCCTGTTGCTCTGCTTTGTTCCTGCCTAGTGGCAGTTCTTGCAATCTTTCTCTCTGTTGCTGTGAACACACATTGCTCACCCCATTCAAAAGGTTGTATTGTATTGTTTTTTTATTTCCGTTCTTCACTAACTATCTCACTTAGCTTTCCCAGGCACGCAGGCAAACAGACACACACACACAGCCTCCAATGACCTGGCTCTCCTCTCAGATGCGGTGAAGAGGCGCACCCTTCCTGCCTGGATCCGAGAGGGTCTGGAGAAGATGGACAGGGAAAAGCAGAAGAAGCTGGAGCGGGAACGCATGGAGAAGGAGCGTGCCGAAATGGCGAAAGACGAAGACAAAGAGGGCGAGGCAGCAGACGAGGGAGGTGACGGACCGCGTTTACCCCGCAGGAGTAAATTTGTAAGCATCTCCTTCTACCTGCACCCAAGTCGCAAAATCTTGGATGTGCCTAGTTATTTTGTAGGACATCAGGCTGTGTGATATCCTATTTAATTATATGATGCTTTAGAGATTTTACTTCATTCTAAAATGCATCATGTGGAACAGCTATAATCCGTCAGCTTGTACCAGACATTGGCTACTCACTTGTCTACCTGTCTGCTTTCTTGCGCTTTTTCATTTGCTTTAAATGTGTAATTAAGCCGTGGCTGGTATGAGCCATCTTCTATTGTTACGTTTGTTACATTATTGGAAGAGAAGTTGGTCCATGCTCAGTACCAGTCAAATGTTTGGACAAACTCATGACAGTGAGTTTGACTGGTACTGTACCTACGGACAATGGGTTTTAGAGGTAAACCAGAAAAATATAGCGAATAACAAGCTTTTGTGTCAATACAACAACTTAATGTTTGGGTTTTAACAAGTCGTGGAGAATGCTAGTCATGCTGGCCAAATGCACTGCCAACACTTCCTGTCCCTTCAAAATAAGAGCTCACCTTCAAACGAATCTACTGTATATTCAATAATACAGGTGCTGGTCATATAATTAGAATATCATCAAAAAGTTGATTTATTTCAGTAATTCCATTCAAAAAGTGAAACTTGCATAATGTATACAGTCATTCCACACAGACTGATATATTTCAAGTGTTCATTCCTTTTAATTTTAATGATTAACTGACAACTAATGAAAACCCCAAAATCAGTATCTCAGAAAATTGGAATATTACTGAAGACCAATACAAAAAAAAGATTTTTAGAAAGGTTGGCTAACCGAAAAGTATGAACATGAAAAGTAT